>JAFIDM010103536.1:10171-25961 GCA_023159025.1 Thereuonema tuberculata | reverse complement strand
AACACAATCTTTAATTTTGAAACACATTCAAAATTTGTCTTTACAATGTTCTTTGAGTTTTACTTCACTCCTAACAATCTTGAACAACAATGTGTTCTTACATAGAAAAAAAACTTTAACTTAATTTTACTAATCTTAATATCAAAACATATTATGTAATTGTCTAGGCCCATAAATTTTACTAGAAATACTCTCTATATTCTAATAAATGTTTCTTTGCTAAACTAAACACTTTACAATATAATAATCTATTTCAAACTCATATACAATAATACCATAAATATATTCTTCAATTATTCCAATCAAGAGTTCTAAATCTTATGTCTGGTTTTTCACCAATGTGAGTTTTACTAACATGTTATTTACAAATAACCAATATCTCATTTTCTCTTAACATATGCATTACTCTTACTCATATTCATTAATTGCTTAACCTTCTTAATCTTATTATTTATAATGAGATTTTATCACCTCTGTGAATATCTACGTATTGTGTATCTTTAACAATACAATTTTATTAACAATTCCTTATTCGTTATTTTCTTCAAAACGAAACAATAATCAACCCTCGTGATTATTTTAAACTTCTAATTAGCTTATAGTTCCAATAGTTGACATCTTCCAACTTTCTTATTTCCAAATATAAATAAAGATAGTACTTACAGGAAGTTGACTTCTTACGTTTTCTCCCGGTAACAATTCGATGACTTCAAATCACTAAAGCACACACACACACATATAACTTCAACTATTTGAAGTTTTTACTTGATTCAAATATTTCACTTATATGATTACTTTCGAAATATATTCTCTATTATTTCTCTTCGTAGCTCAAGCACTTTAGTTAGAGTTGTCTTCTTTTAACTTTTCTTCTTTCCGTCTTCTAGTCGTTTGGCTCTTTCACTATCGTTAACTCCTAAGGAATGGCGTCCGTTTTTTTTTTCCTCAACGGTCCCGTGTATAGGTTTGACTTTCCTCTTCTTCCTTCGTCAGTTATTCGGATAGGAAATCTTCTCTTCTGGAATTCTCTGTAGAAGCCGTCTCGGGTTTTAGTAAAGTCCACTATTTTACTTTCCGTTATTCGTACCTCGAATAATTTCTTTCTCCTTAATTATAATTGGCAATATAACTTAATGTTCAAAATAATTTCCGTTGCTTAATTGCGGCTTGCAATTCGTAACTTATCCTCTTCTATTCTTAATGGTTCAGTCCGGCTTAATTACTGGATTTTATTTTCTTCTAATGATATCCATTATCACTCGAAAATTTTCATTCCGATTAATTTAATCTTTTTACGAAATATTTATTTCGCCAGTCCACAGCTACTCGTAATTCTTAGAAGTAGTTAACTTGAATATTCATAGTATCTTCCTTTCGAAGTTCACCTTCGTTGTAATGGAATGTTCTGACTGTTAATACGTTAATGTTGAACGCATTAATTTTAATTTCCTGAATCACCTGGATTCAACTGGGAAAGAATATTCTTACTATTCTCACTTCGGCTTTTAGTACAATATAATTTCTAGAGTTACAGACTTACTCCAAACTCCATCTGTGGCTGCCGGTTCCATTCTTCTAGGGTTTACTTAGCTCCATCGGCTAACCTATTCATATCTGCCGCTCTCAGCGACTCCACGAGTTCGATGTTCTCGTTCCAAACACCGTCAATCCACTCCTACGTCTCTCACCTTACTGTCCTGTGTACTCTTTCATCACGTCACACTTTCATTTGCATAATTAGTGACGAATTCTAATTTAAATTATTTACATCAAATAATAAAATATTAATTAAATTTCTTTTCAAGCACCACAATAAAATTAATAATTAAATTTCCACTCCAACTAATTTAAATTTTATTAAGGGGGAAAAATAAAATTTAATATTCCTATCATAAAGCTCAGTTTTTTTAAATAATATATTTCGTAATGTTTTGTAATGGTAGTAGGATTTTAAAACTAAGTAATGGATAGTTATGTTCTGTATAGAAATAAGTTTTTTTTTATCAGAGATTTATTTTCATTACAAATTGCTTTTTAGATAAAGTGGGAGTGTTGGGTATTGTTATCTAAACGCTACAGTTAAATAACACTTTGCGATTGTTGTAATTGTAGTTATCACGAACCACGCTCTGCTATTGTTGTTGTAAATGTTTGTGCTTTGATCTTCTGCTAAGTTTTATATAAATATTTTTATTTCTTTTAATAAGAAATTAATCATATTTATTTCCACTTTTGACACTCAAGAGTAACTGTAAAACTGTCAATTTCAAAATAGTCGTAAAATCTTCATAGAGGTTTTCTGATTTCGTGTTTTGAGAAACTTTATAGGATAGAATAAAATAAACACTCATAAACAATTTCATTTTTAAGATATATGAAACGCATCACATTGCTACCCACTTTTCCATATCTGCAGATTTCATCTTTGTTGATGGCTGCGCTTTAAAGATTTTGAATGTAACTTTTAATATAAAATTGACTCGTTCTTACTAATGACTACACATAATATAGTGTAACTTCTATTTAAGCTCGATGTTTCTGCTTTTGATTTTTGCGGGTTGTCTTTCACTTCCCGAATAAATCTCAGTTTTTCTAAAGAGTAACTTTTATTTGTTCTATTACCCATGGCTGCAAGAGAGAGACTGAAGGAAATGAAGGGAACAAAGTTTGATCGACGCGAAATTTCATTTTATATTTGTTTTTTTTTTTTTTTTTTTTTTTTTTTTTTTTTTTATTTATTTATTTCTAAATTTAAAATTACAGTCCTGCTAGGTTTTCAAAATGAAATCCTGTGATGCAGGTGCTGAAAGTATAAATAATTTATATTTGTAATTTAAAAAGTATTAATCATATAAAATCATATAAAAATTATATAATTACGCAATTATACGAATTATACTTAAATTAGATTCAATTATATAATTATATAAAAATCAATATATCACAGAAATATAAAAAGAAAATCAAATACAAAAAGAAAATTATTATAAATATCATTCATTACAATCAACCTTTCATTTCACCAACCTTTCATTAAAAGCCGCCCAGAAACGTCATGAACGCGACTATTATTTAAAGATCCGGAACGCCGAGCTGTACATCGGTGCACCTGGATAATGTCTACAGTTGAAAATATGTATAATTCAATCTCGGTTTCAAAAATCTACTGTCTATGAAGAAGAATTACGTGTAACTAAGTTGCGGTTATCTCAGAAATAATTTAGATGTAATTAAATATAATTTTTAAGTTTTAAATCCATACTTTCTCTTTAAATCACATCGTAACATTTTGCAAAAACTTCATCTACACTTCATATGAAATAAAAATATATTTTAATATTGAATTTTCGGAAGAATATTTCCTTTCTTCCTTCTTCAATTACAATAATGTATAGTCAGGTGATATCAAATACACAGATTTCTTAGCCATAGTTGTTAACAAAACTTATCAATCCTTAAATTGCTACTAACATTATTATTATTTTTACAATTAATTCTGCAAATTCTACAATACAATTGTTTTATTTTACTAACAATCTCATTACAATAATCATAAAGTTTTAAATTCATCAATTATTATATTTTTTTTGTTCTTGTTCACACAAATTTCTACCATTTCCCTAACCAAATTTATAGAAACATTCTCAACTTCCAATCCTTTGCTTCTATTATAATTTAAATTTCTGTTATTTCTGTTTTTTTAGGCTTTCCAGTATTTTTCTTGTTTTTGTATCTTTTTCTAATATGATTATTTTCACTTCGTCCTTGATCCAATGTCCTTTTTTCCCACAATGATAGGCTACGTCAGATTTTTCTTCCAGATCATTTTAATACAATAAATATGTTCAAGTGCCCTCTCCCGTATTGTTCTTTTACTTTCCCCAATATAAATTTTCCCACAATTTTGGCATTCCAATTCATAGATTAATCCCATGTTAGCTTTATTCTCATTTTTATTAGTTTTCTGACATAAAATATTTTTCAATTTGTTGTTGTATTCAAAAGCTATCTTAATCTCAAATTTTTTACAAATTTTCTTCAAATACCAACGGTTATTATTTAAATAAGGTACTATACTGCAATATACTGGCACAATATTTCAAAAAGCTCCTGAATTGTGAAGAACCGAAAGAAAAATTTAAAAAAATTAGCGCAGTACACATTTTCAAGGATTCGGATCCCCCAGATGTGACCGAGATCAAACAAATCATAAAAGATCTGAAAAATGACAAAGCACCGGGGGAAGATTCAATGGTAGCAGAAATGTGGAAACATGTAGATGTGAATACTGTTCAAAAGCTACACAATGTCTTCCAGAACATATGGAAGACAGATAAAATATCCGAAGAGTGGAAAACTACTCTAATACATCCGATCCACAAAAAGGGAGACCGAACTGATGCTAACAATTACAGAGGCATCTCACTGCTTCCAGTAACATATAAAATATTATCTAAAACACTACAAAACAGATTGGAAAAACAACTAGATCAACAACTAGGAGAGTATCAAGCAGGATTCAGAAAAGGCAGATCATGCGCCGAAGAGATCTTGAATCTAAAACTAATAATCAACTACAGAAAAACAAGAAACAAAAAAATTCATGTGACCTTCGTGGATTTCAAGAAGGCATATGATTCCATTGATAGGGAAACGTTGTTCAATACATTGGAAGAATTTGGAGCTGACAAAAAAACGCTAGCGATTACAAAACAAACCCTAATAGACACTAGGTCAAAAATTAAATTTATGGGAGAAATTTCAGAACCGTTTGAAATCAAGACAGGAGTGAGGCAGGGTGATGGTTTACCTCCATTGCTTTTTAATTGCACACTCGAAAAAGTTTTAAGAGAATGGAGAAAAAAATGGAAATAGAAGGTATACAGAAAGTTAGGATAGGAAGAAAGAAGGACGGTTTGGAATTGGATTGTTTAGCTTTTGCGGATGATCTGGCAATCCTTGCAGAAAGTTACGAAGATGCAGTAAAATGATAAATATTCTAAAAGAAACAGCAGAAAAAACTGGCCTCTTAATATCATTTGAGAAAACAGAATTTATGACAAATGTTAAAGAAGGTCCCAAATACTTAGAAACAAAGTATGGTAAGATAAAGAAAGTCACCAAGTTTAAATACCTGGGAGAAATAATCCAATCAAACGCATTAGATAAAGAAGCTAACTTAGCAAGAACGAGAAAGATGGAACTTGCATTCCAATTAACAAAAAATGTCAAAAACAAAAAATTTATCTCCATAAATACAAAACTAAAACATTATGAAACGGTGATTAAACCCGAGAGTCTGTATGCATCAGAATGCCTAACAATGAATACGGTCACCCAGCTAAATGAACTTGAGAAGAAGGAAAGAAAAGTAATCCGAAAAATTCTTGGTCCAAAATATGAAAATGGAAGATGGAAACTCAAAAGTAACAGAGAAATATACGAGAGAATAGAGAAGATTGTGAACACAATGAGAAAGAGGAGAATAACATTCTACGGACTCCTTAGTAGAATGAATGGTGACAGATTGTCAAAGCAACTCTTTAACTACTTTGATAAAAACCCCAAAACACATATAACCTGGTTTAAGGAGCGACATGGAAGAAATGGGAATAACAGCGGAAAAATTGGAGAATAGGGGGATGCCCAGATCAACAGTTAAAAATTTTGTTGGTTTCCAAGCAAAGCAGAAAAGGAAAACAGGAGGAATCTGGACAGATGAAAGACGAAAGCAACAGAGTGAAAGGATGAAAGAATACTGGAGGAAGAGATTGAATGAAGGAAGGAAATCATGAGATTATATTTCATGGTCCCTAGTTGGCCAAATTCGGAAGAAGAAGAAGAAGAAGGTACTATAATTGTTTCTTTATTTTTGTTTTTATCCATTTCTTTAATCATAAACTTATCATAATTACTAATTGCTTTATTAATAAAACTACTGCTATATTCATTTTTCATGAAAATCGTCGTCATGTTGTCAATTCCTTTCTTGAAATCAGAGTCACAACTTGAATTTTGATCCAATCTATGGATGTAATTATCAATAATATTCTTCTTGATCATAAAACTATGCCCCAATTTAAAATTTAGAATGTGGTCACTTTGAAACTCTTTTTTGTAACAATTATTAAACAATTATAGTACCTTAATTAAATAACAACAGATGGTATTTGAAGAAAATTTGTAAAAAAAATTGAGATTAAGATAGCTTTTGAATACAACAACAAATTGAAAAATATTTTATGTCAGAAAATTAATAAAAATGAGAATAAAACTAACACGGGATTAATCTATGAATTGGAATGCCAAAATTGTGGGAAAATTTATTTTGGGGAAAGTAAAAGAACAACACGGGAGAGGGCACTTGGACATATTTATTGTATTAAAAATGATATGGAAGAAAAATCTGACGTAGCCTATCATTGTGGGGAAAAATGGACATTGGATCAAGGAGGAAGTGAAAATAATCATGTTAGAAAAAGATACTAAAACAAGAAAGCTTAATAATCAGAAATACCAGAAATTTAAATTGTAATAGAAGCAAAAGATTGGAAGTTGAGAATGTTTTTATAAATTTGGCTAGGGAAATGGTAGAAATTTGTATGAACAAGAACAAAAAAAGTATAATTATTGATGAATTTCAAACATTATGATCATTGTAATGAGATTGTTAGTAAAATAAAACAATTGTATTGTAGAATTTCCAGAATTAATTGTAAATATAATAATAATGTTAGTAGCATTTCAAGGATTGAGAAGTTTTGTTAACAACTATGGCTAAGAAATCTCTGTATTTGATATCACCTGACTAAACATTATTGTAATTGACGAACTTGAAGAAGGAAGAAAGGAAATGTTCTTCCGAAAATTCGATATTAAAATATATTTTTATTTCAGTTGAAGTATAGATGACGTTTTTGCAAATACAAGTTTTGCCAGGACCTACAAACAATTAAGCACAAACCAGAAATACGTACAACTGGGTAGGTATGAACCAGGTTTTACTGTATAATAAAGATATTATCCACGTATTTTCGATAAAACATTTTGCCAACACTGAATGAGGTAAAGTATTGGTTTTCAATAAAGTACATACACATTTCTGATATATATCAGAGAAAGGTAGACTCATAAATAAACCTTTGAGCTGGATGATAATGTTATCGTTAGCAACAAAATACTAGTTATTAAAATTAGAATTCAGTGAGGGACATGATTAATAATTTTTCCAGGTAACTCGCAGAAATTATAGGGTTCTACGTAAAAATTCTTTTGTAATAGAAGTAAATAAGATCTGTGCATCTATTGATAACACAGGTATATTATTATTATGGATTTTTAATTCCTTTAAATTTTTACAGAATTCAATATTATTATTTACGTGGCCTATAGAGTTGATTTGGATAAATCATAATTTTAAACATCTCACCAAATTTAAATGTAAAACAACTACATTTAATACAAAAAGCAAATTTTCGAAAAGATTGCGTCTTTTCTTTCTCAAGCCTAAAATAACAATAATTTGAAGAACAATACTCTAAATTACATAAAATTCCTCGAGAAAATATAAATAATATATGAAAATAATACCATTTAGTTCCAATCTTTGTTTCTTCAACAATAATATACGATGGGGCTTAACAATTTAGTTCCTTGATTATAACATTATTATTACATTTTGTGCATATTTTATCTACAAAACTTTTAGCTAATCTTGTGAAAAATTTCTCTATTTCCATACCATCATTCCTATTCATGTTTTTTCTTTTTGTGTTCCGGATACACATGCTTTCTATTATCTTTCTTATTTTGGTGTCTCTTTCAATATACAAAAATTTGTATCTTGTTGTTAATACAATGGTTTCTGTTCACACAATGTTCTGCCACTTCTGATTTTTCAATGTACTTGTTCCTAATGCTGGTACCATGTTCCGTCATTCGTTCCTTCACTGTTCTTTTACTCTCGCCCAAATAGAATAAATCGCAATTCTTGCATTCTATTTTGTAAATTATACCCATTTCATGTTTTTTAACACTACTATTCAATTTGCAACATAAAATGTTTTTCAGTTTGTTGTTATATTGAAATCCGATATTGAAACCAAAACTTTTGCAAATTTCTTTTAAAGTCAGACTATTTTTGTTTAAGTATGGTATGAAATATCTTCTGTTGTTATTTGTTGTTAACTCTTTAATTTTCAATGTGTGGTATTGTTTTATAGTTTTATTTACGAATTTCTTCTTGTACCCATTTTTACTAAGGATTGTTTTCATATTCATAATTTCTCTATTGAATTCATCTTCACTACTTGTGTTGACGTCAATCCTCTGCATATAGTTTTCAATTATGTTTCTTTTTATGTTTATGCCATGTCCTGATTCATAATTTAGTATGTGTTCACTTTTGTATTTTTTTGTATAATGTTTCATAATTATCTTATTCTCATTTCTAGTTAAGCATATATCCAAAAAATTTAGACTATTGTCCACTTCCTTTTCTACTTTAAACTTGATTTCATCAGTAATCTTGTTAATTTCTGAGAAAAACTTGTCAAATTGTCTATCGGTCCCGTACCAGATTATTAAGATATCGTCCGCATATCTGTATTATTCAAATTTATATTTCGTCTTTTCCAGTAATTTGCACTCCCAAAAATTCAAAAATATATCACACAAGGTTCCTGACAATGGAGATCCCATTGGGAATCCTTTTACCTGTTGATATATTTTATCTCTATGTTTGAAATATGCGTTCTTAGTGATTAATTCAATTGTAGTCATCAATTCATTATTATCCAATTTTTGTTTCATGAGCCATTCTTTATTCTTATATGCCATGCTTTCTACTATGGATAATGTCTCATCCACTGGAATGTTGGTATAGTATTATCCATAGTATACTATTATCCATAGTAGAAAGCATGGCATTTAAGAATAAAGATTAAGAATAAATATGCCAAAAATGTAATAATAAGGTTATAATCAAGGAACTAAATTGTTAAGCCCCATCGTATATTATTGTTGAAGAAACAAAGATTGGAACTAAATGGTATTATTTTCATATATTATTTATATTTTCTCGAGGAATTTTATGTAATTTAGAGTATTGTTCTTCAAATTATTGTTATTTTAGGCTTGAGAAAGAAAAGACGCAATCTTTTCGAAAATTTGCTTTTTATATTAAATGTAGTTGTTTTACATTTAAATTTGGTGAGATGTTTAGAATATTTAATAGTAGAGGCTTTAGAAGGAAAGATCTACTAAAAAAGTATGGAAACTTTACATATAAATCATAATTTGATTGCAGTAAATTTGGATACGTTATATATTCAGAAATCCTTGCAGTTTATAATGGGCATTTAGGAAACATATTACCTATTTTTGATTTATGGATGTTTGGGGGGGGGGTGATGAGCGGTAATCGGCAATCGTATCTGAAAAGCAATTATTAATTTCTTTTATTGATGTGTTCAATGCTAGCGGTCCTAAAATTTTTCCTTTTATTATCATCGATTGGTTCAATCGAATCAGTAATTTTTCTGTAATTATTAGTATTATTAATACGAACATTCCCCATATCATAATATATGTCCAATACAACCATGGTATTGCTTTTATACGCTTGAATAATTACTAAATTTTCGTTGTTTTTGATATGTTTGTAGACATTAATCTCTAAAGAGGAAATATTACTTTTTTCTTTTTATGGTACAGATCAATTTGCCACTCTATCACTTTGATTTCTGTTTTTATTTTTTTCTAATTCATCAATTTTTGCTCATACGAAAAGCAGTTTCCGTTATGGCAATAACCATTTCAAGCTTATTAGGATACCGAGAGATAAATTAAATATTTTTCAACAGCAACTGACATATAATTTCAAGATATAATTTCAATTCTCAGTAAGTTGCTGTTCAAAAATATTTAATTTATGCGTAGACTCATTGTTTAATCTTATCAATGGAGCGTGCTTCTTTTAACGCATCCAAATTTAAAACAAAAATGTAATCATTTAAAGATTATTCATTAAGATAATTGTTTAATCCGGTTTTTAAGGTTCCTTTTCCTATTGTTACTATCAACAATTATAATATTACGAATTTTTCAGTATGGGTTTTAGTAACATAATTCTTAGTGGTCCTACTATTGCTAACCAGAATTTTAATGGTTAGAGATAATTGATTTTAACTTTAATCAATTTTAAAACACATTAAATTTCAAACAGATCATCAGAATATGCATAGAATAAATTGAAGAATATTGAGATGAGAGTTTCAATTTAAAGTTCGGTTGAAGACTAAGAAAAATTAATTTACTAGCCCCAAATTATTTATAACAACTCAATATATTTACTGAATATATATTCCGTAAAATACAGAAATTTGTGGGGAAATTCGAGATGATGGTTGCAGGAAATAACGCCTCTACGAGTGCAGGTATTATCACCATCCCATTTGCAGCCAACAACGTTCACTATCATTATGAATTGTTAGAAAATTGGTAAAAAGAAAATCATTAAACGTCAAAGCAACTTTTCAAACACGATGCTCCATCAACATCAAATGCAAATGCCAAACAACAAAATAAAAGATCATTGTCAAATAAGGAAGAAAAAAAAAACTCTCTATTGTTGTGACTGCAGTGGTATTATTACGAGAAACCGTGTTCACGAAACTGGATACAGTGTCTGGAATGCAAAACTTGGTTCCACGAAATATGTGACAACTGTAGTTTACAAAAAACTGGACTGTGTTCATTGTGTGAAGAAGGATGTGCACTTTTGTAAGACAGTAACTTTGAATAAATGTTTTTATGCCATTGAAAATTTATGTATGTATTGGTATGTTTAGTTTGTAAATTTTTGTTGTCCATTGAGATATTATGTCTGTCAGGCTCTTGTTTTTTGCAAAGAATAAAAATTTTTTTTAAGTAAAAAAAAAACTGACGTACAGAATATTTCATTCATTAAATTGTTTTTTGTTTTTTTTCTTTTTTAACTATCTTAATATACTGTTATTAGGCAATTGTAAATTTATTGCAATGAATATACATTTTATTAAATAAAGAAAAGGAAACTAACGTAAAATGAAAACATGGCGTTTTTACCATCATATGAAGGTAATAACGCCAGTGTGTAGAGTCTTATTTAAAACCCGCTATCCTATCTGCCATTAATATCTTTGTAATTCGTGAATAACATATTCCATAGAACTAATATAAACAATATATTAAAAAAAAGTGTTAAAAAAATGTAAATTCAAACGAATTACAGCAAATTATTGAAATGCAGGCGTTATTATCATCAATTACCCTAATTGATTTTAACTTTCATCATTTTGAATACATTTTAAATTTCACACAGATAATCTGAATATCAAGCACGACAAGACAAATTTGATGAGCCCTAATTTTACTACATTAGAATAAAATTGAAGAATATTGATATTAGAGTTTCAATTTAACGTTCGTTGATAACTATGAAGAATTAATTCACTCGCCACAAATTATTTACAAAAACTGAATATATTGACAATAAAAATAAATTACAACCGGTTTCGTAACTTCTGATTAGATGCTTCTATCAGGTAACAATTAGAAAGTTAAATTTATAAACGCTGATAAAGGTGGGAAATGTATTTGTAATGAATTATAAGGACTATCTGGGAATGAGTGAAGCATCTCTCGGAGAAACCGAGGGCATCTAATTTCTTAGTAATAATAGGACATACACAGAATACGATGGTATATCTATTTGCATTTACGGAAAACCACATTAAGTTATTGAGTAAATATAGCTTAGAAAAATGGCCCCTTTCTTTAACACCCAAAAATAACTGTGAACATTGAACTTCATCCCCATCAATAGGCAATACCTGGATGATCAAACATGTAATACCTTAAAACATGAGATCTTATTTTTATATAAGGTATGTCGATATTTATCATTTCAGATAGACAAAATATGAACGCCATATATAATGTATTCAGTAATATTCATAATGCAATGCAATTTACAATTGAAATATCTGTGCAAAAAGAGAAAGAAATAGCGCAATCAATAAACCAAAAACGCATCAAAATAAACAAAAGATTTCGCCTCTGAGCTATCAACATGTGAATGTTGAATGGTCGTTTCGTCTTCGTTATGGACTCATAGCCACACAAACCCTCTGTCGAAAGCTCAGCTCGCGAAACCAATTAATGAAATCCATTGACGCATCTGCCTGTGGGTTTCCAATAAAACAAAAGCAAAATAATAAATCAAAACAAACGAAAAAGCTCCAATTCCTGGCCTTAAAAATTTACGTTCAATGATCTTGTATAAAGTGGTGTGTTATAGCACTTTAGCACATAAGGAATAGCGACCACTGGTCTGCATACTACATTTTAAGATGATCCATCCAGTGCAACAGTTCAAGTTATTAGAGGGCGTAAACACACACAGACACTCATACAATGTAACACTTTATTATCCTCTGAATGTAAGTTAAAGCTGACTTAGCTTCGGTACTACATCGGAATTTTCAATAGGATGTAGTTATTCTTTGCATTTTTTTTTCAGTGCCAGGGCTCTTTGTGCATTTGTCTCAGAGAAATGTGAACTCTTGGCCAAGAAAATCATTGACCACGGTACGCCATAGGAGGCAGCTCACGTTATATCCGCAGAAATGGACGAAATATTGAAGGAGAAAGTTACATCCATGCCGATGCCGTGATTCGAACTTGGGTTCAAACATATGTGTCTCATGGGAGACCAAAGTTTAGATCACTGGACTGTGCGGGAACAAGCTATTTGTTTTTATTCTAATTTTAAGTACGTTACCTGTTGCTTCAATTTTGTAAGATTTGATGTATTATTACATTAATGTCTGAATAAGAATTCTTTAGGAAATAAAGTTAGGAAGTAGGCCTATTTCATAAATCCTTTAATTTCTTTATAGGGCTTTGGAATTGAAGCATCCTTTCGCACAGTATTGATTGTAATTAGCCTAATTCACCACAGCGACATTAGTAATAACTATAATTAACTTAATAACATTAAATTAATGTTTATTATAATAAAGGTAAAATATTGTTAGCTTCAACGTAAAAAAAAGTTCTTATTCTAAATGATAAAATTCATTTACTTTTAAGTGATTAAGTGAAGAAAAATTAAATCTTGAATTGTTTCTTTTAATCTTGTCTTTTTGATCGTCTTTTTAATCTTGATTTGTTTCTATTGTCTGCTATTTTAGCTGTTGAGCGATCTTAAAATTAAATTCATACTTGACTTTTGTTTAAGATCATCCTCTTAGAAAGTTGAAACATTATTTTTGAACATTTATTATTTCCATTATATCAGTCTTTTATGAAAACAACAAAATATACTAACTTCACCTTGCATTTGTTTTTGTCAATGCTTTCTACATTACATTGAACATTTTTTAGCTTAATTTCGTAAGGCCAAAAAATTATAAGGCTTACTTCCTAAGGAATTTTACAATTAGAAACTCAATATTCTATGAGTGCATGACCTCCTAACAATCAGTAAAAGAATATTCTTGAAACTTAGTGACAATATTTATTGTTAAAGAAGGATTTATCTTTACATAACGTGATTGTAACAGCCAGTTTCAGAAAAAGATCTGCAGTTACGTCAGGCGAAGTAATCTCTATTCTGTGGTGGTGACAGGGGCGTAGCGCGACGGGGGCGGCCCGCCTCGGGCGGCACTTTTTGGGGGCGGCAAAGTTTTACAATCAATAATAATAATATATTATAATCTGAACTAAAAATTTGAACCATTTCATTGCATCTAAAATTCGGACCGATTAGAATGAGCGCGGAACTTTTGCCTTGCGGTAATTCCCCGTGTTTTATTTTGTGCTCGGATTGTTAACGACGAATATCCAGCAAGAGTTAATTCTTTCATATAAAGAATAGAGTTCAATATTATCTAATAACACGTGCAACATCAGTCGTCCAATTCACATTGACTCAAGTAACCTGCTACAATTCATGATTTTCTTTCCGGGCGTCATTTTTGGGTAGGCGAAAGTTAAATACCTAAAGAAGGGAGGGTCAAAATTTAAATACCTAAATAAGGGAGCGTCAAATTAAATACCTAAATAAGGGGACGGCAAAATTTAAATAACTAAATAAGGGAGCGGCAAAATTTAAATTCCTAAATAAGGGAGCGCCAAATTTAAATTTCTTAATAAGGGGGTGGCAAAATTTAAATACGTAATTAAGGGGGCGGGGAATTTGGCCTATGCCCCGGGCGGCTGAAACCCATGCAACGCTACTGGGTGGTGAGATGGTCTAAGCATCCGTCTGTCATGCTAAGGTTCGCTGAATCGATTCTCCAACATGTCTTTTTATTTTCTTTCTCCCAGTCCAATTTTTTTAGCTCTTTTTCTTTCTAATAAATCGTGTTTCAATTACAAATAACCTAATTTTTTTCCCGCGAGTGAAATTATTCGACGAGCGCAAAGACTGACCTTTATGATAACCTTTTAAGTACATTTAAGAGACATGTGCCAGCAAGTGGACGCAGCCATGACATTAAAGAAGTTACTCAGCATCATAACAAATAGCATGATTGATTTTTAGTAGTTTGAAAATTTCCACAAAAACTGTCTATTAATCAGTAGAAACTTAAAGTAATTTCAAATCATACAAAACCTTTGCTTGCAGAGCGATATTTACAGAAAGGTGGAACTATGTTTTGGGCTAACAGAGATTGTTTAACTTGGTTCAATGACGTCTCTCATGAACATTTTCTAAAACTGACTTTTGTTGTTTACAAACTAATGCGGCCCATTTGCGTGTAATGCATATTTTAAATGGAAAGGGGAATTAAATAAATAAATATCGCTTTACTACTTTTAACCTTTTTATTGAATTCACTCATAAATATATAAATTTATTAATCAGAAGCATAATGAGGTGTATGTGAAGAATGGACTTCTTTTCTATTTTTCTACTTAACGCGACTCACCCATAATCAGCTCGCGACCCACACTTTGAGAAGCGTTGCTCTAAGAAAAAGAACAAAAATATCAGTGTCTTTGAAAATACTTACATACTGTAGGATGTAATGTCCTTACATTTACATTAGGATTCTGTTGTCCTTAGATTTGGTTTTATAGTTACAAATATTCATTAGACTTTGTCGGGTATTGCAATTTACAAATTCAGTCTGATAGTTATTATTGATTCTTGATTGCATTTAAGTGATCAAATAATAATTTTTCAGAAGTTTGAAAAGCCTTTCTTTACCATCAATTGTATTCAATGTTTCTTAACAAAGGTGAGCGTTATATGGAAGTATCTGATTGGAGGCTGTAGGATTTTTGTATGGTTGTATTAAGATTATCCTCTCAATGATGGTGACGAGATTATCCGGAAATGATAATTGACCTGTCTGGTTTTCCAGTTCATCTTTATTATCTTTATTATCTTTTTTGATCTTTATTAACTTAAAGTATGAAATTGAATTGCAAAAGTATGAGGGTTACGTGAATTCTTATTAGTTACAGTAAAAACTGGTTTATAAGTATTTCAGGGAAATTTTAAATTACGCATAACTGAGAAGTACTTACAACACAGCTTTAACTTTATTTTTAATAAAATCTAAATAAGAACACTCGTAATATTATGAATTAGGTACATATTTTTCAATATATGATAGGCATAACTGTAAACCTGTCAATTTCAAAATAGGATTCTCATATTCATTAAGGTTTTCTGATTTCGTGTTTTGAGAAACTTTATTCTATAAACTCATAGAACAGAGGGACCATCCTTCTG
>JAFIDM010103536.1:0-10161 GCA_023159025.1 Thereuonema tuberculata | reverse complement strand
ACGTGCATTATCGTCTATTAAAACGAAAGAAGGACCAACTGCTGCAGCGTACAGTTTCACAATGGGGTCTATGTCTTCATCTCGATACCTTACAGCCGTCACAGAACCTCGCCTGTAGATGTGCAGGTCGATATCCCAATGAAATCTCAGCCTAGACCATAATGCTTCCACAGCGGGATGCGGGATGTTCTGGGGCTGATTGCTTGTGCCTTGTTCCCTCCAGACCGTTATACGCTTATCATCGGGTTGTAGAGCAAATCTGGACTCATCTGTGAACATAACATTAACCCAATCAGACATAGTCCAATTCACATGCTGCAAGCCCCACTGTAATCGTGCCTCTCTGTATTGGACGGAAAATGAACACAAACTCGTGGTACCCGGGCGTAGAGACCATTCATGTGTATTCTTCTACGAACAGTTGTGGCAGATATCGTTTTACCAATGGCCACTATAACCATAGATGTTACACGTGTGAAGTCGATTTTCAATTCCGCTTGGCTATAACAGCAATATATCGATCTTCCGCGGGGTGGTAACCCTTGGAAAACCGGCTACAGGTCTTCGGACAACTGTTTGGCTGGTTTGGAATTGTTTCCTTAATCGTGAAATGACGGAATGATGAACGCCGAAGAAACGAGCAACATCTGTTGTAGACTGTCCTGCTTCAATGCGAACGACAACCCGCCAGCGCTCAGAATCTTCCATTCGTCTTCTGGAAGCCATAGAAACACGTCTAGCTTGAAACCAAATCGTAAGAAGGTTCTTTCGTCAGCACTTACATGCAACTCCTGTATTCCTTCAAAATCCGGCATCTTATACGACCACCTGTTTTGCATATTTCTCGACGCGAAACCGTGATTGGCTGTTACCTATATAATTTGCATATTTCCTTCTACCTTTGCAGCAAATTTCAGCTTCTTTAATTCAGATCTCTTATGGAAATTAACATTTTTCCTCTCCGTGCTTAACTTTTGGAAGTGAGTGTATTATCAGAAACAAGGATTCACTTATATATACGACTAAAAAAAATGTGCTGTTTTCTTTTCCTTGTCGTTTTTTACCTATTATCCCAGCACGTTAAACTTTCTTTATTACAATTTCTTTGAACCTTATGCTATTATTTATTACCCTTCAGCCTAAACATTCTTAGGAGAAGGTTTGTGCTGGCTTTGAGAGAAGCAGCAATTTGTTTTCTTGTCTTTTGTGGTTTGTGGGGTCACTGTCAAGCCGGCAGTGGCTTACACTAACCAGGTCTTGCCTTTCTGATTCGGTTAGGGGAAGGCGGGAATTGGGCTGATGAGTCCGCAGAAGGACGAAACGGCTGTTCCCAATTTCCTTCCCATAATCTAAAATCAGAAAGGCAATTCCTCATTTTGTTCATGTGCTGTTTTCTTTTTCTTGTCATTTTTATATATACGACTATAAGACCTATATATATGACTATTATCTCTCGTTTTTAAAATACGTCTAACAAATTTGAAGAGGAGTCCATCCAAAGTTCAAAAGAAAGATTTAATTTCCTTTGAGAGTAGAATAAAAATGAAAATAACAGCATTATTAACAAAATCGATAGCTGTACCGTTTGTGTTGTCCGTCCATCTGTGTCTGTCCATCCCTAACAACTCCTGCACGGAAGATCGGATCGACGAACGGATTTTACGCTTGTGTTCAGAGGCCCCAAAACTGTAGGAATGGGGTATTTTAAGAGGCCAATGCCCCCCCCCCCCTGTTCAAGATATTCAGCCTGGTTTTCATTGGATTTCCTCTCTTAGCTGACAGTTTAAAAATGCATTCATATTGTGTCAGCTGCCAACTACAGCTGCATGCTTCACGTATTGGATTCATATAATGCTGGTTGTCGGTTCAAATCCGTATAACTACTTTTTTTTTTTTCTTAATGTCGGTGTAATTTTTTTTTTCTAATATTTTTTTCTAATTTTTTGTTATTTTTTCCTAAATTACGTGTTTCCTTTTTTTATTATTATTTTATTATTATCATTATTATTATGGGTCGCCTTTAAATTTATGCTCTAGCAAAAATTTATGTTCACTTGATATTTAAAGTGAGTTTTAGTTTCAATGGAGTTGGTAGATTGAAGTTGAATAATCACAACTTAAATTTTTAAAAATTTTAAGAAAAGATTAAAAAACATCATTTTTTTAAAAAGAGAATAAAATACTTCTTATTTAATTATCGTTCTACTGTAGTCTAATATTATTATTTATCTGACTAATTCAGATTGGACAATCAGTAAATCCTTGAGACGGAAATCAATAACTGCATGTGATAACTTTTTTGTTAATTATTAAGTAAATTCATTATTAATTATTATTTATTCAGTAATTCAGTATTTTTGCTTTTAGCTTAAGTTCTCTTAGAAGAATGGAAAAAAACAAAAAGCGATTCTTGCAGCAATTAGGTTGTCTCGTTAAGAGAATAAAAGACCAATGTTCAACTCAAACCTATTATGTACCATGCAGATATAAAATGAATAATGATGTCAGGATTTTGTAAAAGACTTAATCTGTACAAAAAAAGCCTTCAAATATTCCAATGTCAAAAACAAAACAAAAAAATATAAGGTAATTTAATCTCTGAGAACAGTTTTAAAAGTATTTGTTTGATTTTACCATCATAAATCAGGCATTACTGTTATTTCTGGTCTCTTATGAGAAGAAACGTGATTCAGTTGACTATGCTATCGAAGAGCAAGAAGGTACAGATCTCCTGATAAAAGTAAGGCACTGGTAGAAGAAGCACAAATCAACAATTCCGTTTGTTGGCGATGACAAGTAATAAACTTTATGTAAGAATGCGCAATTTTTTTTACTGATTGATGGATAAAGGTTCATCGCATTTGTTGATTAGGACAGAAATTTACGAACGAAAATTTCCTCAAATAAAATTTTGCTCCATTTTTTTATTTATTAAAATGTGTTTGAAGCCGAAATCGAAAGAAAAATCGGAATTATTTACAGCAGCGATTATCTAAGTAAGGGTCAGATTAATAAATTTATTTATTAATAAACTGTATCCAATAAAAAAATTAAAAAATGTTTTTTTTTATTCAACCACCCTCCCGTTCCTTTTGAAATAAGCATTATAAGCAAGTGGATCGCGATAAATTACAGTTTTCGAAAATGGGTTCGACACATAAAAGTTTGGGAAGCCCTATCTAGATAATTATTTCTTTTTTGAAAGAATAAAGACAAGAATGAGACAAAATGAAAATATCTGAGATTTCGTCGGCGAGACTGGGACGACCGTTTCGTTCTATGAGTGGACTCGTCAACCTGACTCACTCCTCGACGAAAAGCTGAAATAGTGCAAGTATAATAAAGGAAATCACTGTCGCACACGAAATCGGAATCCTTCCAAAAGAAAAAACAATTAAAATATCTCCGTTCCGCATCCACCTCGAAAAGTGTATTTTCAGAAGGTGAAAAATGTTTCAAACAAGGTTTACAACTTTGAGGTCACGTCCGATTTCTAAGCTCTACCTCCTAGAAAATCAAATTTTTTTGAACTTATTTGTATTTAAACCAATGCCCTAAAAGCTCAAAAATGATTGTGGCAAAAGCTGTAAAAACAAAGTCAGGATAAAGCCCCGCGAACACCATGCAATTTTTCAGCAACTTAGTCGTCCGATTTTGACGTCACGAGTTGATATAGACAGTTTTGAGCCCGTTTATTTGCAACATGACTGCAAGTTTTGTCATCCGATTCGAGTTGTTCGTACACGTGCAACTCGAAAAATTGTATCGCAGTCGCTGGGAATTAGCCAATCACAGGGCAGCGTTGGAAAACGTCAGTCGTGACGTCACGCCCATGGAAGAAATAGCGTCGAAAATTATATTCGCCGATTCGATACGAAGACATGCTCGTACTCAATAAATAGCAAGAGTATTGAGAGTTTCTTTCATGCATAAATAAAGTTTATACAGAAATGCAGAAATTGTATGTGGCAGAATTTATCAGAGAGGTTTCAAAACCTCGATTTTTTCGGATTTTTCACATCGGGTTTGGGAAACG
The DNA here is from genome assembly GCA_023159025.1 of Thereuonema tuberculata. Lineage (NCBI taxonomy): Eukaryota > Metazoa > Arthropoda > Chilopoda > Scutigeromorpha > Scutigeridae > Thereuonema > Thereuonema tuberculata. The sequence continues at coordinate 6,125 of JAFIDM010103536.1, read as the reverse complement.
CATTGCATTATGGGATTCCCTCTATCACCGCCGAGTTCATGTCGAGTTACATGGTGTTCGGGGTTTGACAAAAGTTTATATCAACTCGTGACGTCAAAATCGGACGACTAAGTTGCTGAAAAATTGCATGGTGTTCACGGGGCTTAAGGTTTTTAAACACGAAAGAACGTCAAAAAGTAGAAGTGCCGACTCCTGATCGGCACTTATCAGAAGATCCAGGACTCAACTATTTAGGTACATTAGAATGAAGAAGCGTATTTTTCCTCTGTAAAATACACTAAAATCAAACTAAAACAATACTTCGAATCCTGGCCTACAATAATAGTCAGTTGCTGTTGATAATACAAGCTACAAAAGTATTAATCAGTTTGGCTAGTATCAATTTAATCTTCAAACAAATCCGAGAAACATACGTTTCAAATTTTAAGTTGAGATTTAATTCTTATTTACTTTCAGATAAATTAAAAAATTACTAACTATACTTACGTGGAAGACCATAGTTTCGTTACAAACCCTTCTCATAGTGTTTCTGCTTAGGTATCATTTAACGAGTGGCCTTTGAAATCTTCAATTTCAAAACAATATTTTATTATGTCAGTTTTTAAATTTCCAAAGCAAAAATACTTTTTAATCTATTCATTATAATTTATTTGTTTTCGAATTTCACTGAAATACAGTATTTCAGATGAATTATGCGAGAAATTTTAAGAAATCTGATCATTGTTTTTCGTCAAAACTAAGACAAAATTCAAATATAGAGAAAAAAAAAACGTGAAATTTATTACTGAAGATCTATTTTCAGAAATCAGTTTAATCTAAACGAATTTTATTTACAATTTGAATAAAAATGTAAAATAGAAAACCACCATTAAATCATCAATTAAAAAAAGAATTAATTGAAATATTTTGTAATTTGATAAACTTTTACAGGAATATTTTAAGGTTTTTTTTGTACCATAATGATATTGATAGTGGAATTACCTAATAGATATTATTCTAGATTTGTTCTAATAATTGTAACAACTCTTTTTTTGCGTTGGAGAATTATAACAAAAGAAGTTTGATTTTTTAAAATCAAGTACACCTAGAAGTGTGACTTAACAATAACATTGAAATTTTATATTCTATAAATTTTAAAGCAGATGTGGGTTGTAACAGAGAAAATCCTGAAATAGTCTCAGCAGCAAAATCAAAGTACTAACGTTTATTTCTTTTTATTTTTGAAAAGCTAAAACGAATTTAATCTTATATTATGGCATTAAAAATTATCATTTCTCAGGAGAGAGAGAGAGAGAAACTTCCATATTATTAAAGGCAAAAATGAATTAGATATGGAATGTCAATCTCTAGTTTTCTCTCTTTTTTTTTGATGTAAAAACAATTTTTCGTTTTCCACTAAATCCTTAAACATTTGCTGAGGAATCTCTTAAGTTTAGTACATTGATACTATGATCTGTACAAGAATTTCTCAGAAGAACTCAAAGCCTACTTTTCGGTAAAATGCTATTCCTTTAAAAATTCTTTATGTTACATTTTTCTATTTTTTTTTAAAACAGATGAAATCGACAAAAGACGAAAATCTTCATTTAATTTCAATTATTTTCTGCTGAATACAAACACTTCAAATTTTTCATTTTCTGAATATAATAATTATATCCTCTTTTTTATATAAATTATCAAAAGCCGATTAGTATTAATCTTATCAAACAATTTCATGTGGATTAGATAAAGAGCACCAATAGCCATTGTTTAAATAAATTAAAAATTTAATGTTAAGTCTAAAGAACGTTATTTTCTTTCCAAACTAATTTCTCAATAAAGACCCACATGGAAAGGATTTTAAACACAAAACTTAGAGCGTTTCACTGAACAGACATACAGTGTCATCTTCTCCAGGGTTTTCTCGCCAATTTCCATTTCCATTACTGATTCCATTGAATCAATACACCTAATATCACCAGTTCCAAGTCATCTAGTTTAAGTTTCCTTTTGCATGATCGGTTTGTAGGACTTTTTCGATTGTTTTTTTATTCCTTTTCTGCTTCTTTTGATCATCTTTCTGCTTCTTTAAGTCTTCCTTTTCTTTCTTTTTCATTTCTTTTTGTTTTTGTTCATCTTGTTATGAGCACACAAGGGGGGTGATATTACAACCCTCGCCATATTTGGCAACAAAACCTCAAATCATACTTCCATAAAATAAAGTAAAACTAAAATTAAGGTTTTTGTAATCCTTGTCCTTGTATATAGGACAATTAATTTTAAAACAACTCTGTGAATGAGAAATCAGTTAAATATGAAAGGAAATACATACCTTACAAACTGTTCTTCACTACGAAAACGAAACTAACCTGTTACACCCAGCAGTCACATTGGAACTGAGTCAGACCACCTAACGGCGAATCCACGTACTATGAATACTGCTTTCGGCTGCTGCCGCTTGTCTGTGTGACATACTTTAAATGATACGTAGGGGGCTCGTATTATATACAGTGCCCATATTACCACCTTTACTTCTATATATTAAGTACATATTTTTCAACATATGATATGCATAACTGTAAAAATGTCAATTTCAAAATAGTCTTAAAATCTTCATAGATGTTTTCTGATTTCGTGTTTTGAGAAACTTTATAGGTTAGAATAAAATAAACACACCTAAACAATTTCATTTTTAAGATATATGAAACGCAAAGACTCATCTAATTTCCATCACATTGTTACTCACTTTTCCATATCTGCAGATTTCACCTTTGTTGATGGCTGCGCTTTACAGATTTTGAATCTAACTTTCAACATAAAATTTACTCCTTCTTACTAATGACTACACATAATGTAGTGTAACTTCTATTTAAGCTCGCTGTTCCTGTTTTTGATTTTTGTGGGTTGTCTTTCACTTCCCGAATAAATCTCAGTTTTTCTAAAGAGTAACTTTTATTTCTTCTATTGCCCATGGCTGCAAGAGAGAGAGACTGAAGGAAATGAAGGGAACAAAGTTTGATCGATGCGAAAATACATTTAATATTTGTCTTTGACCGATCTTTCATTAAAAGCCGCCCTGAAACGTCATGAACGCGACTATTATTTAAAGATACGGAACGCCGAGCTGTACATCGGTGCACCTGGATAATGTCTACAGTTGAAAATACGTATAATTCAATCTCGGTTTCAAACATCTACTGCCTATAAAGAAGAATTACGCGTAACTAAGTTACGAATATCTCAGAAATAATTTAGATGAAATTAAATTCAATTTTTGCCAGGACCTACAAACAATTACGTACAAACAAGAAATACGTACAACTGGGTAGGTATGAACCAGGTTTTCCTGTATAATAAAGATATTATCCACGTATTTTCGATAAAACATCATGCCAACACTGAATGAGGTAAAGTATTGGTTTTCAATAAAGTACATACACATTTCTGATATATAGCAGAGAAAGATAGACTCATAAATAAACCTTTGAGCTGGATGATAATGTTATCGTTAACAACAAAATACTAGTTATTAAAATTAGAATTCAGTGAGGGACATGATTAATAATTTTTTCAGATAACTCGCTGAAATCATAGGGTTCTACGTAAAAACCCTTTTGTAATTGAAGTAAGATCTGTGCATCTATTGAGAACACAGGTATATTATTATTATGGATTTTTAATTCCTTTAATTTTTACAGAATTCAATACTATTATTTACGTGGCCTATAGAGTTGTTTTGGATAAATCATGATTTGTTTGCAGTAAATTTGGATACGTTATATATTATATTCAGAAATTCATGCAGTTTATAATGGGCGTTTAGGAAGCATACTACCTATTTTTTATTTATGGATGTTTGGGGAGCGGGGGTGATCTGGGTAATCGGCAATCGTATCTGAAAAGCAATTATTAATTTCTTTTATTGATGTGTTCAATGCTAGCCCTCCTAAAATTTTTCCTTTATTATCATTGATTGGTTCAATCGAATCAGTAATTTTTCTGTAATTATTTGTATTATTAATACGAACATTCCCCATATCATAATATATATCCAATACAACCATGGTATTGCCTTTATACGCTTGAATAATTACTAAATTTTCGTTGTTTCTGAGATGTTTGTAGACATTAATCTCTAAAGAGGAAATATTACTTTTTTCTTTTTATGGTACAGATCAATGTGCTACTCTATCACTTTGATTTCTGATTTTATTTTTTTCTAATTCATCAATTTTTGCTCATACGAAAAAACTAAGGAGATTAAGAAGGGAGTTCAACCACGATCTACGTTTTGTTATGATAAGAATGGTAATCTTATTGTTAACGAAGTGAAAGGTCTCGAGCGTTGGGCGGAATATTTTTCCGAATTTATTAATGGCACCAGCTATTGTAGATTCTAGTCAAAATGAGGATGTAATTCTTTGGGATCTGAGACCTGAAGTACTTGTTGAGGAGCCTTTAAGATCGGAGGTTGATAAGGCAATTCTTGACCTTAAGAGTAATAGATCTCCTGGAGTTGATGGTATCCCTGCAGAACTGTTGAAACATGGTGGCATTGTGCTAGTGGATATGATCCATGACTTAATTGGTACGGTGTGGAGGAATGAAGTAATGCCAGAGGAATGGAAAACTGCGATTATTTGCCCTATTCTTAAGAAAGGGACTGTTAAACTATGCAGTAATTATAGAGGTATATCCCTTCTGTCTACCATGTATAAGGTTTTTGGCAAGGTTTTGGCTGGCAGGCTAAAGATCTACACTGAAGAAATTATTGGTGATTATCAATGTGGGTTTAGACCAAATCGAAGCACCACTGACCAAATTTTTTATATTAGAAGTGCCCTTGAAAAATGCTATGTATTTAATATTAGCATCCACCAGTTGTTCATTGACTATGAACAGGCTTACGACAGTGTGTATCGTGAGGCTCTATTTAAAATTATGTTAGAATTTGGTATACCACCTAAACTAACTAGACTTACAAAATGACACTCATGGACAATGTTAGTAGGGTGAAGGTTTGTGGAAAGTTGTCACAGGAATTTCCAGTGATACGGGGTCTAAGACAGGGAGATGTACTCTCTACTTTACTATTTAATATCGTTCTTGAAAAAGTAGTTAGAAGCATTGAAAGTAATCCTGGTGGAACTATCTACAACCGTACCATGCAGTGTTTGGCATATGCTGATGACCTTAATCTTATCGGTAGAAATGGGAGTGGAATTATTGAATCATTTAAGGAAATTATCAGTGCTTCCAAGGAGGTTGGATTATCCATTAATCAAATGAAGACTAAATATATGATTACTGACAGGAGCGATAGGTTTAGTAACATACAAGATCTGAAAGTGGATGAGTACTCTTTTGAGAAAGTTAACCATTTTACCTATCTTGGATCTTTGAATACGGAAGGTAACGAGATACATTTAGACATAAAAAATAGAATTGCTGTCGGTAACAGAAGTTATTTCGCCCTACTACCCCTTTTGAAGTCATCGGTATTGTCTAGAAGGACCAAATCCAGGATTTATAAAACCATGATCAGACCTATTGTTTTGTATGGGCCGAGGCATGGACTTTATCATGTAAGGATATTTCCATTCTTCGTATATGGGAAAGGAAAATTCTGAGGAAGATTTGTGACCAAGGTTTGTGGCGTATCCGCACTAATAAAGCACTAATGGAATTATTTCAGAAGATAAGCTTGGTTTCAATTGTTAAAAGTAAAAGGATCCAATGGGTAGGCCATCTCCAATGGGTAGGCCATCTCAATGAATTTGAACCGTGGAGTTAAGAAAATTTTCATTTGAAATCCTGGTGGTAGAAGATTAAAAGGAAGACCACGACTTAGATGGCTTGATGATGTGGAACGCGATTTGAAAAAGCTCCAGGTACGAGGATGGAGGAGTAAGGCGCAAGATAGAAAACACTGGGCTCATATTGTTAAGGAGGCCAAGGCCCTACATGGGCTGTAGTGCCATGGAGTTAGTTAGAAAAGCAGTATCCGTTATAGCAATAACCATTTCAAGCTTATTAGGATACCGAGAGATAAATTAAATATTTTTCAACAGCAACTGACATATAATTTCAAGATATAATTTCAATTTTCAGTCAGTTGCTGTTCAAAAATATTTAATTTATGCATA
>JAFIDM010103535.1:0-16097 GCA_023159025.1 Thereuonema tuberculata | reverse complement strand
AAAGATACTTTGACATTTAAGCAAATAAAACAGAGAATGATCTCGGACGTAGTGGATGGATTAATTAAACATTAATTAAGATATTTGACAAATGAATGACTAATGAAATAATACTAAGTGATAGACTTAAATTTTATTATTAACTACTTAATTAACTTTTAGTTAATATATTAAACTCTCAGTCCCATACTACAGGTATACAGATATTAAGTACACCTAATGGGACTGATAAACATTAAAAATTTTTTTAGAGAAACTGCTTTCTACGAGCTTTTGCTTCTGCAAATATTTTGATATATTCGTCAAAATTTATTTTTTTAGCTACTTTACTTTCTATTGAAAGTATGGCTAAACTATTCAGTCTTGATTGACTCATTTTTGAGTGAAGATAACTTTTTTTTAGATTTATCTTTGAAAAGCTTCTTTCATAAGAAGCAATGGATACACATATCGTTAAAAATATTCTAAGTGCTACACAAAGGTTGGGAACTGATTCTTGTAAGTCCATATCGATAATAAAATCCAACATTTTCAATGATGACCATTGTTTTGCCACTTCTTTTTTGATGTCTGCAGCTTGAAATGTGACGTCGCAGCCCCTGTATTTCGGATAACATTTCTTCCTTTTGGAGTTCATCAAATGTCTGTGTTAGGTTTGAAATGAGCTGAGGGAGTTCTTCAACATCTGTCTCCATAAGATGAGCAGACAGCAGCGAATCGTTATTCATAGTTTCCATTGAAGCCGATCTCATTGTCAGTTCTTGATAAAATTTATCTATACATTCAAACATGCATCTTCTTAAGTCTTGTTGGAGAGAGAGAGAGGGGCCTTCGTCTCTTGCATTTTCTCCCGGCATCATTTTCTTGAATCTTCTACGTCCACTTTTTTCAACTGATATGTCCAAGTCTTTACAAGTGTTTGTTGCAAAATCAAGTGCATTTCCAACCATCTCTTCTCGGTTTTCTTGCAAAAAAAGTTTCAAATTTTTCAACTTTTGTACACTTTTGTCAAGTATTATCCCTTTTATCTGAAGATATTTTTGAGCATGGTTGACTTCTTCAAGAACGTGACACCACAAATGAAGGTAGGCAAGAAACGTGAAGTTGCAGATGTTCTTCCATAAAATTTCTGTTGAACCTCTTGTGTCAACATTTTCAGTTGACTTGCACAACTTTTCCACAGCCTTTACCAAATTTTTATAGTATTTCATCACAGGTTTTACTGCCTCATGATGTGCACTCCATCTAGTTTGTGACAACTTCTTTACTGTTACTCCTAAGGTTTCAACTAGTACATCCCATCTGTGAGTTGAAGACGAAAAGAAGTTGTAAATGCTTTCTAGTGTACCAAAAAATTTTATACAAGAAGGGACAATTCCAAAAGCATGAACTCCGCACAAACTTGAGCGAATGATTGGCACATGGGACAAACATTGCTTTTGAATTCAACTGGCAAATTCTTGTTTGAACATCGGAGTGGACACCTGCCATAGTGGAAGCGTTATCATAGCCTTGACTTCGGCATAGATTCAAGTCCAGTCCGTCACTGTTAAGTGCATTCAATATTTCTTCTGTAACATCAAGAGCATTCTTACCAGCAAGAGGGAAAAATCCCTCGAAGAACGACTCTCTCACCTCAACTTTTCCGCCTTCAATATGCACATTCCTGATTACTTTGCTCATCTGATCTTGGTGAGATACATCAGGTGTACTGTCAAAAAGTATTCCATAGTACATAGCCTTTTTTACATCTTCAATGATTTTCTCTTTGACAATATTCCCCAAAAGTGAAATAAACTCATTTTGAATTTGGGGGGGACAAATATGACGTTAAAACTTCCCCTTTTGCTACAGTCTGTTGCTGGATTCTCACCAAATGTTCTTTTAGCACAGGATCATAATGTGAAAGGAGTTTGACTAATTCTAAGAAGTTTCCCCTGCTTTCAGAAACTTGATGCTCCCTATGTCCGCGGAAAAGCAACTTTTGTTTTGCTAAAAACATAGTGATATCAAGTAGTCTACGTAACATATTGTTCCACTTTTTTTTTCCTCCTTCTAGAACTTCCTTTGTACACAATCGATAGTTTTATTGTGCAATAGCCTTGATCCTAAAGTTTTCCATTTTTCAAGATTGGACAAATGTTGGTCTGAATTTTCATGCAGAGACACCTTAGGATTTAGTTTCCACCAGTTTTTAAATCCTGTAATGAATTTTGATGTGTCAGCTCTTTTTTCATGTGCATCAAATAGTTTGCAACAAAAGCAAAACAGACTTTTCTTTGAGGGAGAATAAACCATCCATTTTCTTAAAACTTTTTCTCCATTCAGAAGGTGCTTGTAAAACCAATTGGTGGTTAGCTGGCGATTTAATCCTTTCAAGTTTGTCCCAGTTCTTTGTACAAATTCAAATGGACCCTCTTGGTTTTGAAAATACTCGGATCCTCTTTTTACTATATCGATTCTTAGATCATCTGTAACAGGGATTGGCCAATTTCCTACGTCAGAGTCAAGAAGCTATGTGTCAATATTGACTCCGTCTGTTGGGTTACCATCAGCACTTTCTGTTTGTAAAATAACTAGACCTTCATGTTGTTCGTCAGATTGCTGTGGTGGTGCGTTGACACTGTTTTCTGGATCACTTAAATAATCTTCTCCTTCTTGGGAAGCTGCTAACTCTTCTTCTACGGTAGCTGGCACTGGCACTTCAAAACCAATAGACGTGCTGGTGCTGCACTCTACCTGATCCTGATCACTTGTGTTCGAAGACTGACACACAAATTTCAAAATTGATCCTTTAATTGACTTTTCTGTTTGTTCTCTTAATTTTTTAAATTTTCTTTTCTTTGCACCACTAGGATAATGATGCTTCATTATAGTATATCCGCAAGAGAATTATTATAATTAAAATACGGATCTGCTTAAGTACCGGTACTGCATATGATAAAATCTTTATAAAGTTATAAAGTATATTTTTTTAAAGGTTTTATTATTGTGTTATTGGTTCTGTTCTATTATCCCCCCCCCCCCAATAGCATTATTTTTATTAAAATCGTCATTTTAACGTTAAAAAATGATTCTACAAAAACAATTATGCCGGAAAAAAGTATTTTTAAAATACAAAAAATTTAGAAAAAAATTTTTACAAACTTTTTTTAAAGCTAAAAAATGAATTTTATGCACAAATTAGAAAAAAATATTTTTCAGTTACTTAGGTGAAAATGCACATTGTTTCACTTTTGAATTCATAAAAAAATACAAACAAATTTATTTCATTCCTGCAAATTAAATTAAAGTTTAGCCTACAAACTGATATATAATATAGCTAACATACCATAGAATTCTTGTATTTATTGTCTAACAATGAAAGCAAGTGTCAAATCACTCCACACTGTTCAACAAAATGGCTGTAACTTAAGAAAAAGTTGGCTTTCATCAAATACCATATGTAGTCCAAAGTCCAATTAGCGAATCTTGACAATCCTCTTTTCTTAAAACTTTTTCTCCATTCGGAAGGTGCTTGTAAAACCAGTTGGTGGTTTCTCTTTTATTACTGTGTTTACTTCAAAACTTTCTTTTAGTTTGCTTTCCCCTTGAAAATCATTAATCTGTCAATTAACTGTTCCTATTCCACTTGTTGACCTGATGTTGACCTCTTCCCTATTAGTTAAAATATTTATGTTTTATTATTCGATATTTTGATTTTCAATTCTGTATATAGATATATCGAAGCCGTTGACTTGTAAAGATGTTGATTATGGAGTCTCCTTTATTTACTTTTCTATGTTTTGAAATCCAATGATAAGAATTTGCTAATTAAAAAGGAGTAAGAAGTTAAATAGTAGTGAAACAAGCACCATCTTATATTGTGATTCGTAGAGGGGCCCTACGACGAGACGAATTCATATTTAAAATTTATCATTAGTCCTATCCGCATAATATTTTTCTATAAGTTTTTATAGATGTAAGATTATGACGAAGTTTTGTGGTGCCCAGGGGGTCCATCAGCCAGGTTAGGGCCCCATCCATCCATCTATTGAACCTTAAATTGAATTGGAGATTTTTTTTTTTTATTTGGTTGTTGAATAATGGAACTCCTGCCTCGGGCCCCAAAGGCAATGCTACGCCACTGCAACACTGGCAACACATTTCGCGCAGTGTTTATTTGTTTTTTGGATACTTGTGAGTAGGTAGCCAGAAATGCAATATAAGGAGTTCATTTCTGAACTGTTGAGTTCCAACTTTTTGAAATCGTCTTTATTGCTGGCTTAGTTAGCGGTCTCTTTTGCAAGATTTCTAAAAAATCAAGCTTGTTCCCTATCGTTTTCGAAATAGCTTCCTTTGGATATATCCTTCATATATTGCGAAAGAATAATTAATTTTAAATTGGAGAGCATTTGATACAGGCTGTTTGGCTCTCACTAACAAAAACACATTTTCCAAGCAATCTTGAGAGAAACGGCCTGTCAAAAAAAATTGTAATTAGTTTCATTTAGAAGAAGGTTTTGTAATCTAAAATAGATTTAGTTGAAATCAAAACTCCCTTTTGACAAGGCTTGAAAGGACCTTTTTTTGGGGCCAATTTTAATTTTTTCAAATAAGTAATAAATTTCTTGAGGCATCGGTTCTCAACTGGTGGTACGTGTACGCCTTGGGGATACGCAGTTAACTACCAAAAAGTATTCCCACGAATTATTTTCTGAGACTTTCTTGATTTTATGCTTCATTAATAAAAACTTTGTAATAAAATGTCCATTAAAATAAAATTTCTTGTTTTTAATTTAAATAACGCATTCGTAATTAAACTTTAACAGCTTAAAGTTAAACTTTAACTAATATAACATATTTTAATAAAACTTAAGTGTTTCTGTTCGGGGTACGCATAGTTAATGATACACAAAAAGGGGTAGGTGGGTTGAAAAAGGTTGAGAACCCCTGCCTTAACAAATGAAATTGTCTTGTCATAAGCTGCTTCATTCAAGACAAACACAGGGTGGCGTGATGTCATTAGTTTAAAACCTTTGTTCAACTTGCTCAAGAAACCAAGCAGTACTAAAATACACTGGTTTATTAAAGTTCTATCCCCCAAAATTTTAGCCCACAACTAATAGAATGGCTTATGGCATTGGTAGCATTTGGTGCCATTTTTTGGAAATGGGACGGAGTTAAATCTTCTTCATGAAGCTTGGGTGATAATTTAAAAGTTAATTTTTCTTGGTATTTGACCAAATCTTCCAAATGCTCAAAAAAACAAAAACAAATTTAGTTACATACATCTTCCAAAACCTTTGGAGTAAACTTAATCGACTTTAATCTCCTTCTTAAAGTCCTAAGAGAAGGTAGGGGAAAATTTTGTTTCAGGAGTTCATTGTAACCGCTAATTCCACAAGACAATTTAAGTTTAAGAGCATTTTGTATAGTCTCATTACACCAATTTGTGTTATGTCCCTTAATCAAAAACTTGATCTGATCATCATTAAATATCTTCTTCAATGCTTTTAAATGTATATCTGAGTCAATAGTTTTTAGTTTACGCTTTAATTGTCGTAATTTGTTTCTTAACAACTGATTTCTTAAAACGATCTTTTTAAAAGCTCTGTTATAATGAACTATTCGGAGTTGTAACTCGCTATGCTTAGTTCGAGGCAGTCTCGATGAAGGGCGGTCACCGGATGAAGAACTGGATGTGGATGTTATCGTTCCTCTAGCTCCAGATGTTTCCACGTTGGCTGCACTGAGAACCTAACAAAAATAAAATTTTTATATTAAGATGAAACCAACAGGCAAAGTTTGTTGCTTATCTAAGGTTGTTTTTTAGAAAAACCTTTGTTGAAAAATCAAAATGTACATTTTAAAGTGTAGCTTAATCTTAAGACAGAACATCAGAATGAAAAATTTCAATAAAAATGTCTTAACAAAAAAAAAAAATAAAAAAATAAACATATGGAAGTTCTTGTAGGGATAGGATGATCACTTGTTTATAATAAAGAAGCCAAACTTATTTCTATCCATCAATACTTTAGTTCTGTCTGTTTATATTTCTATTAAGAAAATTTGGTATTTCTTTTTACACCATTAAACAAATTAATAATGAAATCATATTGTCATTTTTTTAAAAAGAAGTTACAATCGAATCAATGGACCACTTGAGGATAGGTGGGGCTTCGTAGTTCCAAAATATCCCACCAGGCTACTTCTTGGCTTGTCGGATAAACAAAGCCATGTGCTTCGTTTTAACCCTAGTAGATAAAGAGGCTGAACTAAAAGATTTGATTTGGATGCAACGATTGTAAGCCTTCCAAAATTTTCAGATTGGATGTAGAGTTGATTATCGCCTATTGAAGCAATATATTTTCAAAGAAGGATAAAATTTAATGGACCACTTGAGGATAGGCGGGGCTTTGTAGTTACAACATATCCTATCAGGCTACTGCTTCGCATGTGGGATAAACAAAGCCATGTGCTTTATTTTAACCTCTGTAGATATAGAGGAAATATTATATTAAAGAAGGATATTCCAAGCGTTTTTATAGAATTATTACAATAAGGATCTGCACAGTATTGCAGATATACCAAATTACTTAAAAAATGTGAATTTTGTATGAATTACTTAAAAAATCGTCGAAATACCAAAAATCGACAATTTTTTAAGTAATTCACCCAAAGTTATATATTTGTTTATCCCACATGCTCTCGCCGCCTTTAGCTTACATGTCATACATGATGTCGATTGTGGCATAAACCTCAAGTGGTCCATTGGCAACCCTGAATATATCTAACCTGTACCTCTGATAACAGTTCCCCAACTCGGATTGCTTACCCTTTTTAATTTTACAGAAACCCATCAACAGACATTTTTATGAAATTTGGTTTTTTACACAATCAGTATCTCTTATTGTCGAGGAATACTTTTATGTAGAAATCAAGTCTTCTAAATCCCGCTTTATAGGTCAAAATTTTCAAAGAATATTCTGTTTATTGCAGAAACCCTTCAAGCCCATAACATTGCGGGTTTAACTGCACTACGCTATTGGTGAATCAGTTTCTTTTCTCCCCCATAGCAACATCTGTTGTCGAAAGTCATCGACAACATCCGGTTATCTAGTTCGGAAGGTTTGATTCCTTCATGGGTCAATCCGTTTTTTTTTTTGGTGCACCCAAAGACTAAGAAATACAGACATATAGTGTCCATCCTGGTTAGAAATAGGGTGGTTTCCTACAGATAGCCCATCTGGGGGATAATGAGGAGGTGGCGAACAAAATGGCATAATAGCATAAAATTTAAATTTACAGTTGACTCGCGATAATCCGACATTTGACAGTCCGACACGCTTGGTAGTCCGACGCAGTTTGGTTCGAAAACCGTCCTGATTGAGGTAGTCACGGAGATGAAATGCACAATCATTTGCGATGAAGTTATGTCGGCTGCAAACACTTTGATACGTTGGTGTGAGGAGAAGGAACTCTACTACGAGAACATTTTAATGTTAAAAGATATTCAAGAAAAAGCTCTTTAGGTAAGAATCAAAAAACGATTACAGATTTTTTTTAAGCAATAAATACATATGTACGTATTTTTATTTTTTATTTTAAGACATAAAATATATTGTAATTTTATTTTTTAAGACATACCTAATGAGTTTTTTTTTTATATCCTCAATGGCCATAAAATATATACTCAATATGTATTATAACAACATACTTACCGTAGTACGTACAGTACTGTATATACATAAATTAAATTTTCTTGCCTTAGAAGTCAAAATTCAATATTAAAAAATCAACCTTTGGTAATCCGACATTTTTGATAAACTGACAGCCCCTCGGTACCGTAACTGTCGGTTTATCGCGAGTCAAATGTAATGAATGTCAAACATACAGTGAAATTTTGACGTGATTTTTTTTTATTGCCCTTACAGATTATAGCACAGTTTTGGGCCTTTGTGCTTGGAAATTAGTTCAGATTTGTACTCAGTGGGTCAATAATGTGTGGATGAAAAAAGGAAAGTATTTTGACCATAAGCATAATTTACTGTTTTCTTCGCCACCTCCTCAAATGTAAATAGCTTTAATAAATCAATTTCCAATAATGTAATTACAGTGACTCATATATAAAACAAATTATGCTACTGGGATTATGCACAACTATTCTTTTTTCAACAAATAGAAATATATATCCGGCAAAATTGTTTTACTTATGTTTCGCTAGCACATGCACGCACTAATCTCAGCGGAAAATGTCTTTGCAGACCGAAAAAGTATCTTGTTTTCATTGTAATGAATCTATGTTGCTGAAAAATTTAAAAACACACTGTCAACGGTTTCATCATGGTTGAAAAGTAAAATATAAATCAATTTCAAATAAAAATGTAATAGATTTATTTCAAAATGCGACAAATTCTGATTCGGATGCACAGCAAGTAGAGGTTTCTGACATTAATAAGCCTGGACAAAAGGTGTGTGATAAACAAAAGATTCCTGATGAACAGCTATTTCTGAATGATAAAACTGCACCAAAACTTACGTCTGAGAGACTCTGAAGAAACTGAATTTCAAAATCCAGGAAAAAAAGCAAAATTAATTGAAACGTCTGATAATGACATAAATAATGGACTTCTTGAACGGATTTTAAGGACTATGAAAAGTAAGTTATTTAGTTTATCTGCAGATGAATTTTGAGAGTTGCAGATAAATTGGTGCTGCAGATTGATACAGAAAATTTTGCTACCGGGATTATGCACAACTATTCTTTTTTCAACAAATAGAAATATATCTCTGGCAAGGATTTGAATTTGAACACTGATTACATCCAAAAGTAATGGATGTGCCTTAACCAATTAGGCTGCCAGGCATACAATCTGAGCTGGGGAAATATTTCTACTTCGCACGACTTTTTATATAAAAAAAAAAAACACACTGCTTTCTAGCTACTTCTGAAGACGACAAAGTCGAAGTGCAAGGAATTTATTAAAAAAACTAATTGCTGGAAGATTTTTGGCTTCTTTGAAACTAAAACAAACATTAAAATCTGGACAGCTGGGACAAATTTGCCAATCAGGTTAATTGTGATGCTGTATTTGTAAGACTTATTTTTTAAATCTTAAAAACAATAAATGCAAATGCAAAATAAATACTTACTTGCTCTGATGTTTCATTAGCCTCCACAGCAACAGTTGTTTCTGGTAAAGCTTTTCTGGGTGCAGTTCTCTTCATTGGAGGTTTTTGTGCTTTCTCTTGTGGAATATGAGGGAAAATCGTAGGAATGGCATTATGTTTTAGCATTCTCTTGCCATCAGCTCTGTTCTGCTCAAACATTTCTGGAGCGGAATGTACCTACAAAATAATACATGGATATAGAACAACCTGGGAAACTAACTTCATTCTTTTCATACAGCAACTGTCAAATGTTTTGGTAAAATAACAGTACGACCTCTTGGAATGACAAGGTTCTGTCATTCTGTCTCTTATTGTCGAGGAATACTTTTATACAGAAATCAGTCTTCTACCATCCTGCTTTATAGGTCAAAATTTTTAAAGAATATGCTGTTTATTGCAGAAATCCTTCAAGCACATAACATTGCAGGTTTAGCTGCACTACACTATTGCTGAATCAGTTTGTTTTTTCTCCCTTAGCAACATCTATTGTCGAAAGTCATCGACAACATCCAGTCATCTAGTTCGGAAGGTCATAGGTTTGATTCCTATATGGGTCAATCCGTTTTTTTTGGTGCAGCTAAAGACTAAGGGTGGAGTGCACCAAGCTTTCGTTAACTTTGACGGTTTGTTAATGTTGATGGTTGGTGCATCAACTGGCATTTTCCGTGCATCATCGTTCGTTAGAGGTTTAACAGCTGTTAAAATTTGACAACTCATCAGAGATTTAATGGCTGTTAAATCAAATGCCAGCTGATGTACCAACCATCAACGTTAACGAAAGCTTGGTGCACTCCACCCTAAGAAATACAAACATATCGTGTCCATGCTGGCTAGAAATAGGATGGTTTCCTATAGATAGCCCACCTGAGGAAAAATGAGGAGGTGGCGAACAAAATGGTATAATAGCACAAAATTTAAATTTACAGAAGGAGCCAAATAATGAATATCACACATGATATTTTGATTATCTGGTTTGGGACCACGGGACAATTTCAAAATTTTTTTAACTTCATTAATAGTAAGAATCGAGACAAAATTTAAAATGGAAAAAGAGGAGGAGGGAAAGTTAAATTATCTGGATGTATGTTTGATAAAAAAAAATAATTGCAATTTGTACCTCAGACATTACAAAAAAGATTTTCAAAGTGATCACATTCTAAATTTTAAATCTGGGCATAGTTTTATGATCAAGAAGAATATTATTAATAATTACATCCATAGATAGGATCAAAATTCAAGTTGTGAATCTGATTTTAAGAAAGGAATTGAAAATATGAAGACGATTTTCATGAAAAATGAATATAACAGAAGTTTTATAAATATAGCAATAAATAATTATGATAAAATTAAGATTAAAGAATTAGATAGAAACAAAAATAAAGAAACCATAATAGTATCTTATTTAAATAGTAATAGTTGGTATTTGAAGAAAATTTGTAAAAATTTTGAGATTCAGATAGCCTTTGAATACAATAACAAATTGAAAAATATTTTATGCCATAAAGTTAATGAGAATGAAAATAAAGCAAATATGGGATTAATTTATGAATTGGAATGTCAAAATTGTGGGAAAATTTATATTGGAGAAAGTAAAAGATGACTCGGGAGAGGGCCCTTGAGCATATTTACTGTATTAAAAATAATTTGGGAGAAAAATCTGACGTAGCTGATCATTGTGATAAAAACGGACATTGGATTAAAGATGAAGTGAAAAATGTAATGTTAGAAAAAGATGCCAAAACAAGGAAAATACTAGAAAGCCTAATTATAAGAAATACCAGACATTTAAATTTTAATAGAAGTAAAGGTTTGGAGATTGAGAGTGTTTTTATACATTTGGCGAATGAAATGGTAGGAATTTGCATGAACAAAAGCAAAAAAGGTAAAATAAGTGATGAATTTAAAAAATTATGATTATTGAAATAATAATGTTAGTAACTAAAACAATTGTGTTGAAACATAAGGGTTGAAGCATTTAATTGCAGAAATCAAACAATTGTAAATGTAATAATAATGTTCGTAGCATTTAAAGGGTAGATAAGGTTTGTTACCAACTATATCTAAGAAGTGTACGTATTTGATATCACCTGATTGTATACTATTGTAATTGACAATCTTGAAAAAGGAAGAAAGAAAATGTTCTTCCGAAAATTCGGTATTAAAATATATTTTTTATTTAATATGAAGCATAGATGAAGTATTTTTTGCAATATGTTAAGATGTGAATTGAAGAGGAAGTATGGCATTAGAACTTGGAAATTATAGCTTAGTTTTAGGCCTTTGTGCTTGGAAATTAGATTGGATTTGTACTCAGAGGGCCAATAATGTCTGGATGAAAAAAGAAAAAGTATTTTGACCATAACCGTAATTTACTGTTTTGTTTGCCACCGCCTCAAACATAAATAACTTTGATAAATCAATTTCCAATAATGTAATTACAGTGACTCATATATAAAACAAATTATGCTGCACAACTATTCTTTTTTCAACAAATAGAAATATACCTCCAGCAAGGATTTGAATTTGAACACTGATTACATCCAAAAGTAATGGCTGTGCCTTAACCAATTAGGTTGCCATACAATCCGAGCTGGGGAAATATTTCTACTTGGCATAACTTTTTATAAAAAAACTTCTGAAGACGACAAACTCAAAGTGCAAAGAATTTATTAAAAAAACTAATTGCTGGAAGATTTTTGGCTTCTTTGAAACTAAAACAAACATTAAAATCTGGACAGCTGGGACAAATTTGCCAATCAGGTTAATTGTGTTGCTGTATTTTTTTTTTTAAAATCTTAAAAACAATAAATGCAAATGCAAAATAAATACTTACTTGTTCTGATGTTTCATTAGCCTCCACAGCAACAGTTGTTTCAGATAAGGCTTTTCTGGGTGACGTTTTCTTCATTGGAGGTTTTTGTGCTTTCTCTTGTGGAATATGAGGGAAAATCGTAGGAATGGCATTATCTTTTAGCATTCTCTTGCCATCGGCTCTGTTCTGTTCAAACATTTCTGGAGTCAAATGTGCCTACAAAATAATACATGGATATATCACAACCTGGGAAACTAACTTCATTCTTTTCGTACCGCAACCGTCAAATGTTTTGGTAAAATAACAGTACGGCTCCTTAGAATGACAAGGTTCTGTCAGACTTCTGCTACATGTAGAACAAACTCTTGTTGCAATTTGTGGAGAAATAGCCGAATTATTAGAACGCCCAAGTTCCAACTGATGATATCACTGTTTGATTTACTAAAACGACAACAGTTTTGCTGAGAATGAGGTATGGTAAGTTAACACAGTATTACAATGTTTTTTGCAGCTTATTGTGACATGCATTAAAAAGTGCCATACCAAAAAAATCACTACTGTAGGAGGAGATATAACTGACTAATGAGTTAATGACATCGATTTACTCGAAACGAATGAAATGTTAGTTGGAACCTTGTCATTCCAAGGGGTTGAGAAGACAACAATGTTGTTTTGAAAAATAAAGTTATACACTGAAGCTCGGTTATAACGCGGTCATTTATATCGTGAATTTGGATATAACGCGATTTGGGCTTGGACCCCTTCTATTTTGGAAACTAACTTCATTCTTTTTATACAGCAACTGTCAAATGTTTTGGTAAAATAACAGTACGACCCCTTGGATTGACAAGATTCTGTCATTCTGTCTCTTATTGTCGAGGAATACTTTTATACAGAAATCAGTCTTCTACCATCCCACTTTTTAGGTCAAAATTTTTAAAGAATATTCTGTTTATTGCAGAAATCCTTCAAGCACATAACATTGCGGGTTTAGCTGCACTACACTATTGGTGACTCCTGTAGCAACATCTGTTGTCGAAAGTCATCGACAACATCCGGTCATCTAGTTCGGAAGGTCATGGGTCAATCCGTTTTTTTTTTTGGTGCACCTAAAGACTAAGGGTGAAGTGCACTAAGCTTTTGTTAACTTTGACGGTTCGTTAACATTGATGGTTGGTGCATCAACTGGCATTTTCCATGCAACTGCATTTAACAGCTGTTAAAATTTGACAACTCATCAGCGATTTAACGACTGTTAAACCTCTAGCGCTTGTTGATGCATGGGAAATGCCAGTTGATGCACCAACCATCAAAGTCAATGAAAGCTTCATGAACTCCACCCTAAGAAATACAGACACATTGTGTCCATCCTGGTTAGATATAGGGTGATTTCCTATAGATAGCCCAAATTTGGGGGAAAATGAGGAAGTGGCAAACAAAACGGCGTAATAGCACAAAATTTAAATTTACAGAAGGAGCAAAATAATGAATGTCACACATACAGTGGGATTTTTACGTGATTTTTCTTGTTGCCCTTATAGATTATAGCACAGTTTTAGGCCTTTGTGTTTGGAAATTAGTTCAGATTTGTACTCAGTGGGCTGATAATGTCTGGATGAAAAAAGAAAAAGTATTTTGACCATAAGCGTAATTTACTGTTTTGTTTGCGAAATAAATCAATTTCCAATAATGTAATTACAGTGACTCATATATAAAACAAATTATGCACAACTATTCTTTTTTCAACAAAATAGAAATATATCTCCAGCAAGGATTTGAATGTGAACACGGATTACATCCTATAGTAATGGCTGTGCCTTAACCAATTAGGCTGCCAGGCATACAATCCGAGCTGGGGAAATATTTCTACTTCGCACGACTTTTTATAAAAAAACTCACTGCTTTCTAGCTACTTCTGAAGACAACAAAGTTAAAGCGCAAGGAATTTATTAAAAAAATTAACTGCTGGAAGATTTTTGGCTTCTTTGTAACTAAAACAAACATTAAAATCTGGACAGCTGGGACAAATTTGCTAATCAGGTTAATTGTAATGCTGTATTTGTAAGACTTTCTTTTAAAATCTTAAAAATAATAAATACAAATGCAAAATAAGTACATACTTGTTCTGATGTTTCATTGGCCTCAACAGCAACAGTTGCTTCGGGTAATGCTTTTCCGGGAGAAGTTCTCTTCATTGGAGGTTTTCGTGCTTTCTTTTGTGGAATATGAGGGAAAATCGTAGGAATGGCATTATGTTTTAGCATTCTCTTGCCATCGGCTCTGTTCTGCTCAAACATTTCTGGAGTGAAATGAACCTACAAAATAATACATGGATGTAGAACAACCTGGGAAACTGTCAACCTGGAAACTGTCAAATGTTTTGGTAAAATAACAGTATGACCTCTTGGAATGACAAGGTTCTATCAGACTTCTGCTACATGTAGAACGAACTCTTGTTGCAATCTGTGGAGAGATAGCCGAGTTACAAGAACGCCCAAGTTCCAACTGATATCACTTTGTAGGTCAGGATTTAAGAATAGGCTATCTAGGCTGCAGCCTATGGGCCTGCGCCACAAAGAATCCCACGACCACTGTTCAGGTGAAAAATGATTCTACATCAATTTTTAAAATCAGGTTTTTTGTTTTAGTAAATAAATAATATAAAAGTTTGGCGATTGTAATCATCATTTATCATTTGCATTTGGTTTAACTTAATGTGGTGTTGGAGTGTTTGACCAGCCTGACAAGAATATCTCCCACTATCTGCCAGCCGGAAGTTTCGCGAAGGCGACAGAAAACACGGAGCGCAGACGGGAGCAAGGGAGACAATTGTAGAAAGCATTGCTGTTGCATATAAGGAAGGTGCACTCGTCATCTTCTGCATAGTGGTTCAAGCAAGCGTTCAAGATAGTTTAGACATAAATAAATTTCACAGGACAAAGAAGATTCAGAAAAATCACATGTTACTGCTCTAAGTTTGCATAACAAAATGTCAAAGTTGAAAACGGGGCTATACACAGTATTTTGGGAAGATATCTTGGGTCAAGTAAGCAAAACTAGTGAAATTCTGCAGAACCCTAGATTGGAAGTGAATACAGCCGCCTCAGCACTGGCGTCGCTAATGAGCTTTGTAAGAACAAGACTGGATAGCTTTGAAGAATATGAGGTGAAAGCTGCTGGGTTAGCTGGTTCTGATTGCACAGGGTGTAAGAATTTTGCGAAAACGCAAAATAAACGTGTGTTTGTCACTTCTTGACTGTGTCCAAGCACCATAATGAGCTGACCCCATCAGACAAATAATTTCCTTGCTAACGTAGATCAATTTGAATAATCATTGCGGCATACAAACTAATTGATACCCGTTTTGGATTTCTCAACAAGTTGAATACTCTCAGTAATGAAGAGATAAATGCAGCAGCTCCAAACTTAGCAGAAACATATAACAATGACCTAGACGATCAATTGGGAAATGAACTGATTCAATTCAAGTTTTTTTACTATGAGTTTGAAAGAAGATGACGACGAAAATGAAAAAGTCATTAGTCAGGAGAGGTGGATGTATAAACTCATCTTAGAGAAAAACGTTAAAAGTTGTTTTCCTAATATTGAGATTGCCTTAAGAATGTACTTGTCACTTATGGTCACAAAGAACAGTGAAGAAAGGTTATTTTCAAAATTGAAGTTGATCAAAAACAGGCTTCGAACCACCTGTTAGAAGACAGGCTCAACGCTTTAGCTTTACTCAGCAATGAAAGTGATATTTTAAGACAACAAAATTATGAAGATATTATAAGTAGCTTCATTAGTACAAAATGTAGGCATAAACTAATTAGCCATAAAGATTATGTGACACTTTCGTTATAGTTAAATTGTTTGGGGAAAGTTCTATATTTGAATTAAATAATATATTATTTATGTTGTATAGGTTAAGTACATTTTGCTTGTTCATTATATTCCTTTTTGTTATTTTGCATTTTGTAACATGTTTACTTAAAATTACGATATGTTATTTTTAAAATCGTAATACTCATATTTGCATATTTAGAAACATAGACTCGAATCTCAACTTTGTATTCTATTTTAACAATATAATCGTTTATAGCAATATTAATATTATATCATATTAAATACC
>JAFIDM010103534.1:13416-25978 GCA_023159025.1 Thereuonema tuberculata | reverse complement strand
ATTGATGATCATTTATAATAATTGCAATAATTTGGATGATTTTTTTTTAGTTCTTAGATAAATTCAATAATTCCATTGAATTATTACATAAAAACAAAACACAGTATGGAAATGAAAAGTTATCTGAAACATTTTTTTTAATTACTTTCTATTTATTTAATTTAAATATTGACACCTTTACTGGATATTTCTGTCTGTTATTTCATTTTACAAAAATTAGAAAAAAAAAAGGAAAATTCAATTCTGAATTCCTTGTTTAACAGGGGTCTAGTAATGGTGACCTCATTCGCTCAACTCTCGCTCCAGACGCTCGCCTGAAAGACCTCACAACAGTCGGCGGCAAATTTATTAATTTTGCCCAGAGAGGAAAATGAAAGGGATCCGAGAAGAGACTCGGGCGAAAATATGGATCTGTCCGCCCTTCGACTGAGAAGAAAATCCCCTTTGAAAGTGGAGACAGGTTAGTCAACGGAAAGAATGGAAGGAATGAAGAAAAGGACGAAGATGGAGAAGGAGGGAAAAAAATAACAGAAGAAGGATCAGGATTTTTTAAAGAAAGCGGAGGCAAAAGCAAAAGAGTACTGCAGAGTAGGTGATTGATATTCAGCCACACCATGAAAAATCTGCTGCGAAAAATAAAAACAAACTAAGCTAACAAAAAATATAAAAGAATACATGTCGGTTTCAGAAGAATTCAATTTTAAATCCTATCAGATTTCATATGAAAGGGAACGTGTTTGGATTCTCTTGAAAATACATCCATATTGTCATTTCCATATTATGATAATTTTTCTGTAGAGAATTAACAAACCACAACAACGTATCGATATTTTTAAGACCCCAATTTTATCTATGCTTTGTATTATACACTGCCTTTATGGAATACACAAAAAAAAACCACTGTCTTCAATTCATTTAAGAAATTGGAATTTTTCTTTCCATTCATATAATATTTTTTTAATATTATTTTTAAGAGGTGAAATCAAGAAGAGAAAAGAAGATGAAATCTATAGTTTCATCACTAGACAGCAGTAAGGAAAGTAATCCAAGATGGCGATTATTTTTTGAACATCCAAGAGGGATTTGTTTCAAAACGGCAAAGATATAAAGCAGATTTGAAAGCGACAGAAGCAAATTAGCCGAATCTAATACAAGACGATTGGAAATACATTTCGATGGGTAACTAAATTTAGAAAAAAAAATGGAAGATGTCAGACCTAAATGTGGGATCGTCGGTTACCAGAGACGGAGGGTGTCGGAGTTCAGTTGAAATTATTTCTCTTGCAATTACAAAGGAACGAGGAGATGAAAATATTTTGCTGCTACACAATTAATTACTAAGCATTCTTTGTATTTTTTCTTGAAACTGAATATTCTTTGAATATTCCTCCATACATTAAGAAGCACATAATTATGGTCGAATTACAATTCAAACTTTTAAATGCCTACATCTTAATTCAGCCATATTATTACATCTTTTAGGATATTACATATTCAATGTACATATTCTAGAAGCCAAGAGCCATTTAGAAAGAACATTTTAGAATTTACGTAGTCTTACAATGAAAATCAAAACAACTTTGATTTTCAAATTACAGATTATTTTTAGACTTCGTATCCACTTCCTTTATCTTTTAACTCATATTTTTCAAAGGTTGTTGCTTATATAAAGTCTGAGTCAATATTTCGATTCACTTGAAATTATTTTGAGTGCCCGTGAACAGATTTCGCGAATAAGCTTTGCTGCAAAGCATTTCCACAAAGGTTTGTTAAAACTGCGTTCAAAGCTTATCGGAATAATTAAAAATGCATCAAAATATTGACATGAGGAGTCGAATAAACTGAAAACTCCTCTCATGAAATCAATTGAGTTCATAATTGAGTTCATAAACAGTGGATATGGGAGTAAATTAATATTTTCCTTGAAAATTACATCCCTTTTACAAAAACAAAAACAAAATCCTTTAGGACTACTTTTCTTACAATGTTATTTTTTTTTTTTTTTTAAGTCCTGAAAAAAAGGATACAAACGAAAAAGCGAACGTTCACTTTCAAATAATAATATATGCTGAATACAATGTTTACATTTTCTGAAGAAAAAAAAATCCACACTATTTAGTTAAATTGTTCTAAAGCCGATTAAATTTATATGAAATCACACAGGAATTAATGGGCTAGCTTAAAAGATTAACATCCGTTCCCAAAGAAAGATATATTGCTTTGTACAGTTTTTGTTTGTTTGTTTTTTAATTTCTTAGGTTTATACATTCTGCATGTTAACACTTACTTAACTTAATATCCGTTGTTTAAAACATCGATAGAAATCCATTGAGTTTCTAACGTATTTCTATGGAAATCTTTTTCTCGCCGTCTCGCAATAATTTCTCTAATTTCAAAGAGCTCGTTTATAGCTCTTAAATATGCACACTACATTTCAAGAAGACTCATTCAGCTGTTCAAAAGAGTATCTTACTTAAACAGACAGAATGTTTTGATAAGCCTCAGGTTCCTAAGAAAGTAGGCAAAAAATTAAAGAAACAATTTAGCAAGAAATAAGTGAAATTTTTGGATTGTCTTGTTCTTTTTTACAAGAAAAAGTAATTACTTTTTCTCCAAATAATTAATTTTCTTGCAATTGATACATCATCGATCATGAAAAGAAGAAAAGTCAAGTTCAAAAAAGTTTCAAAACTTTTGAAACTGTTAAAATGGAAATAAATTTGATCAAAATTTGATGAGATCTCTATCCACACAAGATAAATAATAACTGTAGTAGATAAATTAAATATTAAAATTTATATTCAATTATTGATATTTAAATGCATTACAGAACAAGACGCTGAAGGGAAATTTTGTTGGGACAAATCTGAGGCCTGAGGTGGGGTCAAAGGGTAGAATCGGTTTGGGAGCCTTAAAGCACAATATACTCCAAATTCCTGAAATTATTTATCTTTTGCGGTATGAATTTATAATCATATTGACTTAAAATTCTTGGGAAAACTGTGGTTACAAACATTTTCTGTTACATACATCTTCTCTCGAAGTAATAAGAATAAAAATAACTTTAGGATATTTCTACAAGTAAAAGTTCCTTTCACCATTAATCATTAAGTCCTATTAAAGTTAGTGTGTCCGACGACAGGCCTAAGGAGTCCTTGGGGTTGCGGGAGACAAGGCTCCCGGCGTTTCATGACCAACGGGACTAAGTTGAGGTCAGGTGGTTAACCCGACGCCCGCCCGCCTTTAACCCAGGAAAAAGAAACTCGGTACCCATTCTCGGTACAGAGGGCTGGGTAGACCTTTAGGACCTCATTTGGAGGAGAATGGAGTGTGGTAAATCCCGGCCTTCCGTCGAGGCCGGGATCGAACCCGTCACCTCCAACCCGCAGCCAAGCGCCCTTACTACTCGGCTACCTGGGCCCACCATTAAGTCCTACGACCGAAATAAAAAGAAAAATAAAAGGAAGAAAAGGCATATCTAACCTTTCCTTTTGTTAAGGTTAAACGATTCCATTTTAAAGGTCATTTAGGCCCTATCGGGGCATTGGAGGTGTAGGTTCGAACGATTCGCGACCCAATGGAATAAAGTTGGTTGGTTGGTCGGTCCCAAGGCCTCCCCTCTTTAACACCGGGAAAGACATCGGATCTCCCATTCCACAGAGGATTCAATGAATCTAGGACTTGTCAGGGAGAAACACTCAGGAAAAAAGCCCCTACCTCCATTGGGAATTGAGCCGGGCTCTTCTACATCTTCCACAGGACCACCGGGCACACCTTTCCTTTTATTAATCATCTGCAATTTGATAATTAAGGAATATTTCAGTAGTTCTACTAATTTAATTTCGTAAAAAAAAAAATAGATATATTCTTGATCTTCTGTATTAGAAATAATATTGAGGAAGAGAAATAA
Source organism: Thereuonema tuberculata (assembly GCA_023159025.1). Lineage (NCBI taxonomy): Eukaryota > Metazoa > Arthropoda > Chilopoda > Scutigeromorpha > Scutigeridae > Thereuonema > Thereuonema tuberculata. The sequence continues at coordinate 22,068 of JAFIDM010103534.1, read as the reverse complement.
GAGTGAATGTGTTACGTTACGACGACAAAAATCTCAGGACGAATTTGTTGAAGACAAAGGTCGGGGCAAGGATAGAAGAGAAGGGAGAAAGAATAAAGTAAAGCTTCGACCCTTACAGAAAAGAATGGGGTCTGTATTTTTATTGGTGACAATTTTGCTGAATGTCTTAATAATGAATAAACAAATCCATAGAAGATTAAACTTTTTTTCTTTAAAATATTATTTCGTATTTTTGTTTCTTTAATTTAAAAGTCGTGAAAGTAATAAAAAACTAAAAGTCTAACTATTTTCAAATTCAAATATCTACTGAAAACCAATAATACATTTTTTTTTCATTTTTTGAAAAAAAAATTAAAAATCCTAATTATTTTCTGAAGTTGTCTAAATCGAATTTATTGTAATCGTTTCAAATGACTCGCAATGAACTAACTAAATGATTAGTATTCATTGTTTAAGGCGAAGAAATTTTTGACAAGAACTAAGACCCATTTGAAGAGATTTCAAATATAAAATGGATCGCCTCTATTGTGAGACTTAATATTCATTTATGGTCTTAATTTTCAGATAATTTCAGAAAAATTCTTCCAGTTACTCTCTATTCAAAGTTATTACATCGTTGAGAAAAATAGGCCTAACAGTGACTTAAATCTGCGGGAATTTAAAAAAAAGTATCCAAATGAAACATCTTAAACAATAAATGTTATATAAGCTTCTTTAATCCTGTAAATAATAATACACTCTTAGAACACTCCTTAATATAAACAACTCTTTTAATATTAATAAAGTTTCTAGGATAAATTTCTTAAAATGAGTAGTGGATGAGTAGTGGATCTGGATATGTTAAAGTTATGAAAAAATAAGTTTTTAAATGTTAATGATATTAATTAGTATGAAATAAGAGAAATGTTAGTATTGTCATTATTGTTATTACGAAGCATCATTATTAATAATATGATAGTGTTATCATTATTAATTGCAATGTTATTGAATAGATAATGTTCATTTATTAACTTGAATACGAAAATGTTTTATTTAGTTCTTAAGTAATTCTAAAGAAATGTAAAGGAAGGAGAATAGTTTCTTGTCCTCTGGTATCACCTAAAAAAGTTCGTCGCAAAGAAGGATGAAATTATCGTGAAATTAAAGGAGTTTATAGTAAGAATTTCTAGAAGTGTAATATTAATTAATTTTATACTTTAATGTACAATTTAACGTTTTATGTTTGTAAATACAATTTATATAGCACTATTAGTAGCAAATTATAATTAGTATAAAACTTATTATTAAAATTATTTTTAAAAAATTACAATTTAAATAATTTTACTAAAATTTATTCCAAAGCTGAGCAAAAAAATAAACAAAAATTGTACTAAAACTTATGAAAGATAGTTATCATAAATGGAAAACAGCTTGAGCTGTGCCAATGCTCAGGCAATATGGCCTAAATCGCCATGAATCATGTAGTTTAAATCTTGCATTCACCTGCAGTCGAAGGCAACCCACAATGATATGTACGGCTCTAAATTTAATGGACTTTGTGCGCTCTAATTAAACCAAAGCCACCGACAGATTTACGTTTGTGAGAAATTCAATTTTTAATCCCTGATAAAATTAAATTAAAACTAACATCAAGGCTTTGAAATATTTATATTTTTTATTTTCATTAAAACCGAAAGTTAAGAGTATGTTCTTTTGTTGTGTGTAAGCACGTGAGAACAATGGATGTGTTGAACACAGCATGAACGCGGACGTTCAATTGTTAATGGTTAATCGTAGAGGATCGTAAAATGGCGTTACGATGGAAAACCGAAATAGCAATGATGCTAAGGTTTTGAAAATGGGATTCGGATGAGTTCCTTCCGATTGTGCTATAGATTAGTTTTTGATTTCAAACTCATATTGTGTTCAGTAAAAGGCGGACGGCCTTGAGAATTAAATAAGTAAGGATTAATAGTAAAGTTAAATTAATTCTTAATAAACGGTTAGGCCCAAAAGATGGAATCTCGCAAATGAGGACTGGCAGACCAAAGTGGAATTTTGCCTAGGTATTATCTTCGACGTTTGACTGGGATTGACGAAAAATTGATGGATTGTTGCTGAACTTTTGTAAGTAGGATTTCTATTTTACTTCACCCGTCGAGAATTTGAAAAGGAGCCAACGTTAGAATTTCGAACACAAGAAAATGAAGTTTAGGACAAAGCGGAACGTATACTAATGAACATTAAAGATTAAACATTACCAACACATTAACATTTATTCGTAGATTAAAGAAACAGTAAAGTTAATTATTTCAAGTAAAACCATTACTGCTAGGATTTGTTAAAGTCAAGGGAAATCGACTTATTACAAATGTTGGACTGAATCAACTAAAGTTAAAGAACTGTAAAGTTGAAAGGATTTAAGTATTTATACAGGAACATTTGTGTTTATTAGCAAGAGGTTTATTTTAAAGATTATTTCAACGAGGTCAAAGATTATTTGATTGAAGTATTCAAGTTATGATTTATAAACTGTTTAGAGTGTTTTGGTAAAGACTATAATACTAGAATGTTTAGTCAAGAAAGGATTGGAGAAATCAAGTTTACTTAAACATTCATATTATTAAATTACTGTTATAGCACGTACGGTGAACATTGTTTATAGCCATCTCATACAAGTTAAAAGACATATGAGACATAAGAAAGTTCTATGTGTTAATGAGTTTATACATTAAGATAAACTTTAGTAATTATTACACTAGATGAAAAAAAGCCATTTATCAATGTTGTTAATCGAACAGTTGATGTCAAGAAAGATTCAAAGGAACTTTAAACTTTAAAGTAAAGAACTTTCAGTGATTGAAATCTACATGATAGATTCATAGACTATTTGAAACAACTGTTTCACATTTTGTAAATATTTAATGATTATAAAACAAGATAAGTTTAAATCAGTTTTGCTTTTCATTTTCTCCTTACTCTTAAAGACTTAATATGCTCTGCTAAACCAGTACAGGCAAGTAAATAAATTAAAATGCCGTTTAGAAAATTTATTGTGTGGAACCTAAGTGACAATTATTCATATATATAATCCCACAACGTTCTCTTATGATCTATTAATAATGGAACGCCGACCAGACGCAACGCGCTCCAAACGAGGTTGAGATTAGATACCTTCCTGCTTTTCGCTTGTGTCTACAGACGGTCTACTACCGGCGAAAGTTGGGCTTTTGCCTACAAAGCTGTCTATTTTATGGGTTTTGTGTGTGGCTAATTCGTGCTGCTTTGTAAACAGCGTGCGTTGCTAACTCAACTGCGAATGGAGTGTCGAAGACCATGAATTATTAATGGGACCCACCTCTGCAGTTAGACATTAAAAATATGCATCGGGCTTACTTGGCAAAGAATGCCAGCCTTGTTAAGTATTTATGTCATTTCAAAAGCAGTAGTGTTTTTAAAATTGAAACTTAATGATTAAACTTATTAAAAATGGTTTCCGTTTAGTGGTTTTCCTTATAATTCTCGGCACTGAACTGAATGCTGTTACTTGGTATTTAAATAAAAGTTTTAAAAAAAAGATACCATATGGAAATTCTATTGCACGAATCTTTAAGTTACATTTTTGTCAGTGCATTAACATCTCAAATGAGCAGATTCTGAATCAGGCAAAGATGTAAGGATTTCGTTTTGTTTTTTTGTTTTTTAAGGAGAAAAAAAGTTTATACATATTTTTTTTTCTCTATTTTTTTACATTATTTTTAAATTTTATACTTTTTTTATAATTTTATTTTTATATAATCGTAAAAAAAAAATAAAAATATTTAAATAATTAGATTAAAAAATGAAGCATGTAAATTTAGATTGAAGGTTAGTATACCGCACCTTTATTTTCATTAAAACGTAGGCAGATGATGAGACTCCGCCAATGAACGGGACACCATTGTGATTACGATAGTCAATCCTCAGGTAAGAAACAGTACCAATTTGATAAAGTGTAGTTGAACCTTGGAAACTGTCTGGAGGAGAAATACCCCGACTTCCACCGAGGATTGAATCCTGCTCTCTAGCCCGCATGTAAGCGTCTGCCAATTGAGCCACTGCACTCGGGACTTTATATTAAAGTAAGTTTATATTAAGGTTATCAAATAATGTTTGTACTGCGAATTACAAGAACGTCAACAAGAAAACATGTTCAGAAATATAGAATAGTGAGTCCAATGATAATAAAGTAAGCCTGCAAGTGAATTGCAAATTGTTATTTCTCAATCATTCGGTATCCGCGTCTGAGTTGATATCCAGCAGCTATTGAACTTGCAGAAAGAAAACAACATAGAAATAATTCTCTCATTGAAAAAAAAAGTTCTAACGAAAGTGTCTTTTCGCAATGAGAATTTAAATGAATATTCGTGAAACTGATTTTTGAAATACAATTATTCTTTATTAAATATTCTTTATTTATAATTGATTTGTGTAATTATTAAATGAATAATTAAAAACAAAAACATTTTCCTAGTTACATATTTTCAATGAACAGATTACGGAAATTTAAGTAAAATAAACAAATCATAAACTCCACTTTCTCTTTGAAAATATTTCGTTCTTCCACAAATAAGACGTCACTAGCAAACGAAATTAATGAAGAGGAAACATAACACTCTAATATTGGCGGTTTTAATGTTGTAACTGGAACACAAAGAGTCACGGCTCACGGGACTGTTACATGTGTTGCAAAATTTCTCAATTATTTCTGCAAATTAAAGCACAAGGAATCTTAAGCGTTAGTGAATTTCGGTTAGAACAGATAACTAGGCTAAAGAATAATGTAATCTAAGGAAGTGAGACTCATCATCAAATCAGGCAGTTTGTGTGGATGTTCTCTAATAACTTTTAAACCATGAATCTTCTTGAAACTTGGTTTGCATATTTAAGGTCCATCTAACTTTTGTATTTTAAACTTTTCCGTGTGGATCCTTGTCGAGAAATTCAAATAGCATCAGAACCGAAACTATCCATGTCTTAAACAATGAATAGTTATCAGCTTAATAATCCTATTATAACTGTAATATGATTCAAATTAATTGGAATTATATAATTTAAATAAGTAATGCTGATTTATTTTTATTTTTAAAATGGGTAAATCTCCACTGTTTATTGCAGCAGATATTATATTTAAAAAAAAAAAAAAAAGTTTTTCGTTGGTATTATTTTTACGACTTAAAAAACACAAAATGTCTTCAGATTTTAAGGAAAGTGAACTTCAAGTTCTTTTTGAAACTTCTTGGATCCCTTTGCTAATATTAAATCAACAACTGGCAATCATAATACCGTACACATAATTCCTAAATCCTGTAAGATCAAGGTTGTTTAATTAGACAGTCACATCTGCATTGCCTGTAACATTGGCTTCTGACGTCTAACTTCTGTTTTGTTTTTTTTAAACAGGTTATCCAAAACTTTCATTAATTCTTATTAATTAAAGGAAAAAAAACAAATGAAAATTTGAAAAAAAAAATTAAATTACTTCGGGTGACGCATACTTTTTAATTACTTGCTCTGATATCCTTATCCTTTCTTCGCCATAAATCCCCGTTGGAGGCGTAAGACCTGCCCAGCCCCGTGCTCTTTAGTCTGACCCCATTACTGTTTCCCATTCGGTTGTTTGCGAACAGAAAAGTTACACGGAGAGCAAACGGAACAGTAAACGGGACTGGAGTTCGAAATTCCAGCCGTCTTTGTTTGCACATGGCAAAAGAGACGTGGAACGGAACTGTTTAATTTTTAAACCCAGCCCCATGCGCACAAGGACAGTCGTGCAGCCCTTAATGATGTCCACATCGTCTCCACACGAAATCGGAAATGAGACACTTGGATTATAATCATCTCCGCTCAGTCTAGAGCTGTCTGCAAATATTTAAAAGTCTACACAGAGCTAAGTAATTTAAACTGCACCGGAAATTGGCAAAAAATAAAACTCCAATATTAAACTGCATCTACTTTATTCAGAGGAATCTCAATAGTTCTATTCGTCGTTATTGTATTTTCTTTTAGTTTTCGGAATTCTAGTCTTAATTGCCTGAAATGGCTGCTAAAAAAAAAAAAAAAAAGCATTAGTCCTTTATGAGTAGGGAGATGAAATCTACACTTCCGGAGATGGAATCTGCACAACAAACCAAATTGACTCCGGAAAACCGATAATTCTTGATAAATTAATGCTTTCTTAAAACAAAACAAATGGTTAAAATATACGACTCTTCTATAAAATAAAATAAGTAATTTATTTATTTATTTATTTATTCACAAATTAAAGGTGAAATCGCAGAAAGAATTTGTCACTTCCGGAGTCAAAATTGGCTGTGGAAATGAAAGCAAAAATTTACTTTTAACTATTAATTGTGATCTCACTATTTCTTTTGTGGCCATTTCTTTATCTAACTTAATAAATGTGAAAGCTAACTGTAGGATAAAAAGCTACTAGAGTTGATTGGCAGGTTTAGAGACTCATTAGTCCATGATATCCTTGTACAGTCAGCTATGCCCTTGTACTATAGCTTATTTGCAAAAGTCCGTCGGTCAAAGCCGATCTCAGAGTTACAGCAAAGAATTCATCAGTAAGGAAATAAAAAAAGAAGTAAACAGATTATCGATAGTTAAAATTTAACAATTATTCAAGAACTTCGCCGTAATTCTCCTACAGAAGAGTTAGGTCCCTGTTTCCCAACGTGGGGGGCAATTTGATTGTTAAGGGGGGGCAATTCGAAAATGGAGCAATGTTTTTTTTTTTTTTGGTTGTGAAAGTTCCTCATCGATGGCTCATCAATGAAAGTGGTATTGTTACTACAATCACATAGCGACATCAGAAAAGTAAATCATTCAATTTATTTTAATTAATAATGAGCTAGATTTAAGTTTTGATCGTGTTAGATCTTTATAACAATAAATTACATATTAAATAATAATAGTATTACTTTTCATAAGTATTGTTTTTATTTACCACCTGTTCCAGTTATATAAAAGGCCTTCCGACTGAGCCTGCGTTGGAAATAGCAAATATGTTTTAAGAGTAACTGTTCAGGCTTGTCGCTGCTCTCTCGCAGGGCAAAGGGGACTGATTGACATTTCTTTAGGTGATTTCCAGTGATTCTTTAGGCTATATAATATAAGGGAAGAAACAGACCACCTACGCCTTCCCAAAGATTCGAACCTAGATTCTTATGATGTACAGTCGAGTGTCTTAATAAGGCGTTCCCTGATATATAAATATATAGAAATACATTAGTACTGTTGTGATATAAAACAAAACAAGATGATGAAGTTCAGGCAGGAAACACACACAAAAAAAAAATCACCAAAAGTCTCAATATAAAGTTAGATGGTCCGTAAATATCAGATTTCAAGACAATTCACTAGTTTAAAAATTACGAGGAAGGGGAGACACAAGTTTATTGACGTTAAAGATCTTTAAAAAAAAAATCAATCCAGATGTGTGTGTCTCTAATGTACTAGATACGACAATGTAACATTCAATCCTTGATTTCAGAGTTTTGGTAAATTACGTCAATACCAAGGGACTAATCTTATAATAAAAAAACTTAAAAAAAAAAAATAAGTATTAAAGGCCCTAAGAGACTCCAAACAGGACAACTTAATTAATTAGGCTACATGTGTACAACGGATGCAATTAAGCATATAGAAGGTTTAGTCGCAAAAAAAAAAGCCTACTTATTTTTGTAGTTCGTAGATAAGCCGCTTTTCCACTTTTGATTTCCAATTACTGTCTAGTGATAGTTTTATTCGGATTTAATTTATCTTTTCTACTTTAAGTAATCAGAAACGTTAATAAAATTGGGAACAATTACCTGTAAAGAAGTTAATCGAAGAACAAGATGATCAATTTAAGTAGAGGCGTGACATATTGCCATCTTAACCTCTTTCTGCAGTTAAGCAGCTGAAGTCATTTCGACCGTTCGCCGTAAGGTGGCAGCAAGGGTCAGCGTCCGCGGTCGACAGCGGCCAAGTTTAATGACGTTTGGTCGTAATTAGTTGCGCGCGAGGCATGCGGGTTAATTAGGGAATCTGGTGTATTGTGATTTGGGTTTACCGCATAACATATTAGTTGTCCTGGCCGCACATGTCAGGAGGCGAGTGCGGAGAGGGGGAAAAATTGGCGCCGGCGTCCGTCCGTAACAGTGCCCGATAGCTCTCTCTCGTCGTAGCGGCGATAAGATATGTAAATCACCTCCCGTCGCCTTACATAACCAATTGGAAATATCCAGACGGATCAGGCCATAAATTCACGCCAGGTCGTGTAGAAGCACGGCGGAACCTGATCCTGAGGCGGTACTCAGCCTGATTTCGAGTAATTTACAAGGACTCTCTCTCCAGTTATCGATCAGCGTTTCTCCTTCCCCCTCTCGAACGCCGACAGAAGAGGCGAGCCGAGCAATTGGTAGCACCGATCTCCTCTTCATCGCTTTAACTGACCCTCTGCGGAGGATAAGCATCACGGCGAACGAAAGAAAGAGTCAAGCAAAAAAAAAAAGAAAAAAAAAAAAACAAAAAAAACCTCCGTTCTAAAGAGGATGTAACCAAGCGATTAACTCTTCGCTGGAATAAAGTTAAATTTCGGTTTTTTTTTTTTCTTTTTTTTTTTGCTTGACTCTTTCTTTCGTTCGC
>JAFIDM010103534.1:0-13316 GCA_023159025.1 Thereuonema tuberculata | reverse complement strand
AAAAAAGAATGAAAATGAAGCTGCTCTCTTGTAAATGCCTGCTCATATCTTTAAATAGAGAGAATAATTTTCGTAAAGAACAAAATTCAAATAGATTTAAAGACGCAACGTTAAGGAAATTACAGATTAAGAAAAATAAAATTAGAAAGCAGGTTTCGATGAGAAAGAGGAGGGAACTTTCTTAAGAAGTTAATAAAAAATATAAATGTAAGAATAAAAGTGATTACCAATCTTTGATCCGTTAAACTTTGGCGACAGGATGGTTTTAGCCACAAAGTAGATTATGTTTTTCCCTTGTGTTTTTTTTTTTTCTTTTATTAAGAGGATCACTTCCTTTTCTATCTAAGGAAGCACATCCCCCTCCTACGCCCTTGAATCTGAGCAATTATGGCCAAACATCAAAACAGCTGTCCTAGGCTTCCTTCTTTGACCAGTTCTCTTCTTAGTGGATATTTTTTAATTCAATTTTTTTGTAATTATATCAATAATTACATTACAATCTAATTAAAAACTTACTGATCTGTCTGTACTGGAATTTCTACGAAAGTTTCAAGTTTCCGCATCACAGCATTTCTCTTAAGGGGGCGTCCATTAATTATGTGAGGTGTTTTTTTAAAAAATTTGGACCCCTCCTCCCCCTTGATTTAGTAAGATATGGTAGCCCCCCCTCCCCTCATGTGAGATTTCCCCTATAATTTTTAAATAATTAAATTTATTTATTTAATTATTTAAAAATTATAGGTAGTCCAGTCAATGAATGATTATAGAGCGCATGGAGGGGGGCAGAATTTTTGACTTCAGGGATGGGTTTGGGGTTCATGGGAGGTAAACATCCCAAAAGTACCCGACCCTCAGAGGTGAGCCGAAGGGGTGGGGGCGTCCGGAAGGCCGTAAATTTTGCGATTTTTTGGTTTTTCCCTTAAAACTCAAAAACTATAAGTTCTGGAGAAATAAGTATTCTGAACTGTTTGAAAGCTGACAAAATTTCTGACATTTTTTACTCCGACAAAAATTTTCTATCTTCAACCGTTTTTGAAATATCAGCTTCTGAAAATCACCTATTTCTGGAAACCGATGTTTCTGATCACATGGTTCGTCGTACTCTGCTCTTTAACACCTCAAATCTGCTAAGATGCTACAAACTATAACCAAATCAAGTGAAGAGGATTAGAGTTGCTGCATAATTACACATTATAGATGAACAGTAATAGCTGAAATTATGGATTTTAAGATGTCGTGTTGTAATGTGATTGGTGTAATACTGGAAATCAATAATTACCTTTTATTGCATCCATTTGGCATGTTTTATCTATTTATTGCTGTAAGTTGTTGCATTTGGTATAATAATTAGTAGCTACACTCCAAATAGTGGGGAAAGGTAGGTATTTACATAAAACAACATAACATATGGTTTGAACTACGTCTAATTACACAAAAAGCAAACAGTATGTAAAAGGTACAACAAAACGAAAAACATCTGTGAAATAAAAACGACCATCAATGTTGGGAGGGGGTAGTTATCCATAGAGACTCACTCAACATCAACAGAAGTGGAAAATGATTCCTGTAAGGTAACTGCAACTGGATCGAATTCTTCCGCCTCCTCCTCCTCGTTGATGGGGACCCCGTTTTGGCAGTTGCGCTGGCAGTTATGGCATGCTGCAGAACAATTCAACGATGCCCTTCTGCAGCTCCATCTTCCAGAGTCACATTCCTTTTTACATCGACAAAATATGACTTCTAAAATTTCGCCGGGTGCAGCATTTCTGTCGCAGAACCTAGGCACCACCTCCCCATTTTTCTTCTCCCAGCCAGGCATTCCTTCACCCCACATATGTGGGGCCAGTACCGTTTCCATCCACTTTTGTATTTGATAGTACACTCTATAGAGTGGTACTTCGTGGCCCCTTCAGTTGGTGGGAGTGTAGAAATGTCCAGATTGATCGAAGAAGCTTATTTGATAAATGCTCGGTACCTATACGCATCTAAGGACTACTCCTTAGATAGAGCACCATACCATCTGAGTATGCAATTATTTCCAGCTCTTTCGATCTCGGATGGTGTCGACGAAGGGCTGGGAAACACCTCAGCTGCTTCCTTTATTAATTTGTCCTTCTGGTATAATTTAACAAACCTGATTTTGTTCTTTCTGAAGACTGCAGAGGTGGTATCACAGCCTGTGATGCAGAAAGAGAATGTGCTGCAGCCTGAGCTGCTGCAGCACTTGAGAAGAGTATGTTGCTGTGCGTACCTTTCCTCTGCCAGGTTTCACCAGAATTATGTTACGATTGGGAGGGGTTTTCGCCAGCGACAGGACTGCCAAGTCCACATCTTCGCCTATCACAGCCACTGAAGAGTTTCTGATTTTTCAATGACTGCAGATATAATGCTCACATCTTCTTCATCCTCTGCTTGAAGGGTGTTAATGTCATTTTCCTCCAGTTTTTTCATCAGTAGCTTGATAAGAAGATTCTTGTTGTTGGCGTTTGAAAGGAAGATTTCTTGCTTCACTCTGATTTCAGTTTCCGTAGTAAACTGAATATCCACGCAATGTTTGAGTCGATACCTACGATTGTGTTCCGATACTTTAGTACTTGTTGATATGTTGGTGCAGCTATCAAAAAAAAAAAAAAAACTACAGTACAACTTCTTCCAGGATAGTACAGTGCAACTTATTTAAAAATCGTACGTATTCATCACAATAGATGATATTGATATTGTGTTACTATCTTGTTGCCAAACGATCTTGTGGATAAGGAATCCCCATCAACAACTATCCCATGGTTTCTGAATTGAACATCCCTTTCGGTTGTTGTATAGAGACTGTACAAGTTCGCCTTGTTACTTTTTCTCATTTCACCGTCCTTGAAGAAAGCCATATTAAGGTACGGGGGCCAACTCATACCCCGTATAATTCTTTAGACTATCGTCCGATTTCTTGCTTATGTAAATGCGTTGAAACAGTAGATAGGGATTGACTGCAATTTTGCTATTGTTTATTGTTATTGATGAACTCATAGAAGAAAGAGGAAGTGCTTGGTTTTTTCGTGATAATTTTATGTTTGAAAATGGCACATTTTCCATTTTAGACATTGCATTCTTCCCAACTGTAAGAGCATCCTAACAGGAGATTGTAGCATCTTCTATAATCCGTGTTGCAATTGCCAAATGGATGCAATAAAAGGTAGTTACTGATTTCCAGTATTAAAACCTATCACATTACAACAAAACATCTTGAAATCCATAATTTCAGCTATTACTGTGCATCTTAGTTAAAGTTAAAGTATCCCACTATAAGCCTACACAGGCTTTTGGGTCACGGGAGGTCAGGCTCCCAGCATTTCAAGACCAACGGGACGAAGTTGAGGTCGGGTGGTCAGCCCGACGCCCGCCCACTGTGCATCTAGAATGTATAATTATGCAGCAAATGTAATCCTCTTCACTTGATTTGGTTGTAATTTGTAGCATGTTAGCAGATTTGATGTGTTAAAGAGCAGAGTATGACGAACCATGTGATCAGAAACATCGGTTTCCGGAAATAGGTGATTTTCAGAAGCTGATATTTCAAAAACGGTTGAAGATAGAAAATTTTTGTCGGAGCAAAAATTGTCAGAAATTTTGTCAGCTTTCAAATAGGTCAGAGTACTTTTTTCTCCAGAAGCTATAGTTTTCGAGTTTTAAGGGAAAAACCAAAAAATCGCAAAATTTACGGCCTTCCGGACGCCCCCACCTCTCCGGCTCACCTCTGAGGGTCGGGTACTTTTGGGATTTTTACCTCCCACGAACCCTAAACCCATCCATGAAGTCAAAAATTCTGCCCCCCTCCATGCGCTCTACACCCCTTTTTGAGCATTCGTTGACTGGACTAAGGGGAAATGTATTTTGCTTCAAAGCACTAAATACCTAAAGCCTTACTGATCTCTTCTATGAAATACATTTTTTCTGTGAAAGAAGAGGAGAAAAATGATACAACATTTAAGGTGCAATGAATTTAATTGAATTTAGTAAAAGTAAAAAAAATAGGCTGCGACACCATCTTCCCTAATTCTTCACTCACTCCATGAGCATTCATGTGCATCGACTATTGTAATGATTGGACACATGACGTCCAAGTCTTTTGATAGTGTAGGAAGACAGTCATTGAATTTGGTGAGATTTTGCCGAATGAAATCTGACACTTGTGCGGGGCTTGTTTCTAATCGGGGAATCCGGACTTAGACAGTATTACAAAATGTTATTCTCTGTATATTCTCTGAATTAAAAAGTTGACGTGAGATTTTCATTGACCCCCCCTCCCCTCCCTTTAAATGAGATTTGGTGAGATTTTACCGGCCCCCCCCCCCATTTTGAGCTCACGTAATTAATGGAGCTCCCTAAGTACAATGTAGGGGGGGGGAGTGTAAAACAAATGCTCTTAGAAGTAAAAACAAAACCTTTGAAAGAAGATTAAAACTGAACACATTTTTTCTTTTTTTAATTTTTGCTTTGTTTTATTTATCTAATATTTGTTTCAAATTACAGCTGAGCTTCTACGAATTCTTAAAATGGTGAAGGAGCTACCAAGTCATAGGTCAGGCATTCACCTGTCAGAGAACCCTATTTACACTTTGTCACGGAAGCCTTTCAGTAGTTTAATTGCAAAGTATAATAATTCTATCCAGTAAGTTTGTTATTTGCTTAATGAAAATGGCAGATATAACAGCAAGAATAGCTGTAACAGAAATGCTATAATAGAAAAAAATGTAAATGCATATTCTATGGCATTAAAGAGTTTTTTTATTACAACAAATTTAACGTGAAAACATAATATCATCACAATAAAAACAATACACGCACATAAGTAAGGATTCACGGAGCTATTTTTAGTATTTTTGATACCGGGAATCCAGTACAGCTGTTTCAGGTTTTCTAACCATCATCATCTGGATTTGATGATGGATCTGCCCAGTATCTAACAGCTCAGTGATCTCAAGAAACATATAAAGAAAACAAAGTCAACAATATAACGGCCCTGAATCCTTCCTTAAATGCTTGTATGTTTTTTATTGCGTTGTTGTTATAATTTTCCGCACGTTGTTAGATGTATTCTTTGTGTATAACTTAATCCTTTATAAGCTAAGCGGCTGCTAGTGGGGATTATTTTTAATTTTCTTGTTGACTTTTGTTTTCTTTATTTGTTTCTTACGATTTCCGCACGTTAAATTTGTTATAATAAGAAAAACTCTTTAATGTCAGCGTCATTCTTTATCTTACATGATGAATTTTGTCTTTTAATGATTGAGTTATCATTTCTATACATAGCAATGGGGATGTTTAAGGTCTCTGGGTCGAGGCTGGAAAAGTCACCTGACGTAGGTGTGTCACTTCTAAAAACATGCTAAGATTACCAAAGCACCTCTGTATATAAAAGATTTCTCAACTTTAAATATATTGAATTATCGGCATACAATTAAGGAGGCGTACGGAAATAATGTAGATACGTTATTTCTAGATGAAAGGAATAGAACAAATTTCTCTTTAAATATATTTATGCCTTTCATCTAGAAATAACGTATCTACATTATTTCCATACGCCTCCTTAATTGTATGCCGATCATTCAATATATTTAAAGTTGAGAAATCTTTTATATACAGAGGTGCTTTGGTAATCTTAGCATGTTTTTAGAAGTGACACACCTACGTCACGTGACTTTTCCAGCCTCGACCCAGAGACCTTAAACATCCCCATTACGAAATGTTTGTTTTCCTTTTTCATAGCGCTGTTAGTTCTTTTTTTTTTTTTTCCATATAGGATGCTGTGCTACAGGATGCTGTTTATTCATTTTTTTGAAAAAACTTTGTTTACGTTCAAGGCTTCTCTGCGTATATTTCATCTTCTGAAATGCTCTCCTTGTAGCACTAGTGTAATAACGCGAGAACTAGTGATGCGATACTACAATCCCTATCAAAAGACTACACTAATTATACAAAAGAATTTCCTTCCATTTTAGTGTTCACGATATAAATATAGCAAAAAATCGGTTTCATTATTTAAATAGCCACTAGTTGTTAGAAAGAAGGGTTAGAGTTGGCCCTTTCGAATCCAGCAAAATAATGTTATTTTAAAAATTAAAACTAAAAAATTAAAAATAACTGATAAAGCATAATTTACTAACACTGTTACTACTTTTTAAGTATTTAAATCTATAAATGCAGTAAATATACATTAATGTTTTATGAGAGGACTTATTTATTTATTTGAGGGTTAACCTCAATTTTTAATGTTTTAAGTTAATAATAAAACATAAATATTGTAAAGTATTTGTGTAATCATAAATCACTATTTTATGATTAAACAAATTAAAATAACTATTTAATATATTCTTACTTTAAATAGATATATTTAATTTATTTTATAAATTTAGTTTATGTATTTAGTTTATGATGTTGTTTTAGTAAACAAACATTAAAAATTGAGGCTCAATGCTCAGATAAATAATTCTTTTGAATATTTTCCAATAACGAAAGCTTTAACTGGAAACAAAAGAATTGGAAATGAAGAGAAATATCAAAATAGAAAAGAGAATGATTGATTAACAGAAAAAGGAAATAGCAAAATATAATTATTATTTTAAAATCAACATAATTCAGTATTAGATGCTAAATCAATCAGAAATTATTACTGAAAATGCGTTTGAGATTGAAAAGTCACAAGGATACTCTGAATAGCTTTATTATGTCTGAGAATAAAAAAAAAAATTGAAATCTCTTTCATGGCTAAATTATTTTAAGTCGATAAGTCACTTGTGAACAGTTGGATACTCACGGAAACGAGTACACGACAGAAAACACTTCCATTGAAAAGAAGAGAATAATCGTTTTATATTAAAATATTTTCAACCGCGAAAAAGACAGGCTCCGCCCTGCCATCTATTGGATTTTTATGTTGGCTCTGCAGATCGAATCTACAAAGAATCATGGCAAAAGCAAACAATCTGCTGACCTTGCCTGAAAGAGACAGCAGCTACTGCCATCGAGAACCCTAAACAATCACAAAGCAAAGAGAGAGAAAAAAACCTCAACGGCCAACAATAGAGTCCATTCATAAATGATGTCACTTGCAGGAAAAGAGAAAATCAGCTTTATGTCACGATAGAGATTCAGTAAGGTTTTACACAATAAAAAGAAAATGAATTTTTTTTTTATTAAAAAATAAAGAAAGTGATTTCACTGGATAAAATAATTGAATAATAATAATAATAATAATGATAATAATAATAATAATAATTACCACCACCTTCACAATCAGGTAGCGTCGATCGTCTATCAACAGCTAGCACACAAACACTCACTTATTAAGAACACGGTCCCGTACTACAAATACATACCACAAAGCGTATTAGAGTCACCCTCACATAAGCTGTACTGGGACCGTCCCATTCACACAGACAAAACTATACATCACAACAGACCTCACATCACACTTGTTGATGAGGTCAACAAACAGATCTACCTCATTGATATTGCAGTGCCTATCAGCAAGAACATGCAGAAAGCATCAGTAAATACAGCGATCTAGCACACGAGCTCCAGAAGCAGTGGAGGCAGGACCGAGTACGTATTGTACCCATCGTCCTGTCCGCCACTGGTCTGGTGCATCAGCACACTAGAACTTCATAAAAATACTTACCGTATTGGCCCGAAAGTAAGACGGCTCGAATATAAGACGAATGGCGTTTTTTGAGCTCCGGTTTGATAAAAAACTATTGGTCGCGAATATAAGACATTATATCTATTAACGAGGCGTAATTCGACAAATATTTCTAGTAAATTATTTAAAAAAAAGTTTGTTGACAAATTATCTTCCCACATCCAGTTCATGATGAAATCGTTAATACTTTTGGTTGCAGTAATAGGCTTAATATCAGTAATAAATCTGTGACTTTTAAGGTAGGCGAAATGTCATTTATGAAATTAAATTAAACTATTTTTGCAAAAAAGTACAACACCACTAAGCGTAGTAGTTTATTTTTATTTTGGAGCATGTTGGTTAGGCCTACGATCGACTTTAGCCAACGCCACCAGGTGGCGTTGCTTCAGCGCCAGAGCACGCCTGGTTTCGGTTTCGGTTTCGTGCGTTTCGTGCGCGCTCCAAGTTTGGTTGCGAATATAAGACAAAACAGTACTTTCGTGGATGGGATTTTGGAAAAAAATGCCGTCTTATATTCGGGCCAATACGGTATGCACAATTCCAGAATGCTGTGATATTCAACACAACACACATAGTTAAGAAATTCATGGACACAACCATCCCGAATAACATCCGAATAACATCCGTTGCACATTTTTTTAAACTTAGCAACATGCTTTGATTCTTTACCCGTCATATTGTCTTTGCTGGGGAAGCCCAAGTATAGGAACTTCCTTATTGTAATAATAATAATAATAATAATAATAATAATAATAATAATAATAATTTAAGTTTATTTTATTTCATTGATTATTAAAAGTAGGAGGGGATTTCTAAGATCGAGTGGAAGCTTTGAAGACTTATAGCTGCTTATTTCCTCTCCCCAGAGCGGATTTAAAACAATACCACCAAGAATAGAAATCTATGTATATATATCTAAACTATGTATGTATATTATTTTACATTTGGTTTTAAACATGAAATTATCAGATTAAAAAAAAAAAAAAACTTAGAAAAAAGTAAGTTTTATTGGGTGTCGTCCAAGTACGGATGACCATCTCTGTTCCAATCCTATTATTTTGATAAATGAGCCATCCTCTCGTTTGATGGTAAGTTTTCGAATAAGAAGGACGACATAAATTTCAGTTGTAAATTGTAGCTATTATTTCGCCTGTAGTTTAAATTTCAAGAATTATTTATAAAGATATAATTACTTAGAAGTGATTCTTGCAAATTTATTACTATGAAATTGTGCTGCTTCCGCTTTTTTTTTTGCTTAATTTTCCTGCTGCTGGATGAGATGAAAATAAACAGACATTCGTTTTTCTGGATTTCAATGAAACTACATATTTGAAGATTACAAATATTTAAGGAAAATACTTTACTAATGGATTGAATTCCACAGAAATAAGACACATCAAAAAAAAAAAGTCACCAAAATACTGAAAGTACTGTACTTGATATTTGTATGCATCGTTTGACCAAGCGCCAAACTTCGATTTTCAGATATTCGCATAACTATAAAAGCTTCCTATTTTTTATGGATTGAAGAGTGTTATTTATCAAAACAAAGATACTTTCACAGGACAATTCTGATCATGATAAAAATTAATAATATCCTTCAAAGGTCGTTAGTTGGTTGGTTGGTTGGAGTTTAATGGCGCAAAAGCAGCTGTGGCTAAGCTGCGCCAAGAAAGTAAAAATTAGAATAAAAGGTCGTTAGTTACTTGTTGCAAATCTTATTCGTTACGATTGGTCGATTGATGTTTATTCAAAATTAATTTTCCGCAGAATTATGTTGAGATAGCAAGCAGGAAAAATTTTTTTATTAAGAGTTTACACCTTTCCCCAGTAGATGGAGCAATAATCTAAAAAAAACTGTGAGGAAAATATTACAGTTAAGCTTCAACAGATAAATTCTTTCTTCACTGTTCGCAGAGTTAGCAATAACCATAACTACATACTCACGGAAGTTCTTATTTTGGTCGTAAACGTTCGCACTTATTAACAGCAAAAAGACTTCTTGCTTCTTCGCTGTCTGGGGAGAAACTACTGCTCGCTCGCTTCCAACAATCAGCACGAGACCACTTCTGCAAGCCGCAAGGCGCGTGCCTTTTGATTGTTGGCTGTTAGCGATCTTTGCCAATTTCTTGTGGCAAGTTCTTTATGAGAATAAATATTTGATTTATTCTCTTTCACCAAACCAGTGTCTTTTGTACCCTTTGATTTAAGAGATTCTTTTAAACACTTATATTCTTTCACCACAAAATCTATTTTGGCGCTTGGTCACATGATGCGTTACACCATCCATTTTAAATTTCAGTTTCCCTATACAGAGCATATTAACTTTGATTAAATTTAAAACAGCTATTTCCCTAATGATTAAATTTACTACTAAATAACGAAGGGCGTAAATCTTGATTGTATGTATTGTTAACCGCCAAGACAAATTCAAATAATAACAATGTTTTGTATCACAGTAAATTAAAAGTAGTAAGTTACCTTTTCAACTAAAAATGAATTTAAGGCAGAAGAAAATGATAACTAAATTTGAGATAAGTTTACAATGCATTTTTTTTTTTTATAATGTATCCCAGATATATCTTCGATGCTACGTGGTTCCTTTGAAAACTGTGATTTTGATGTCAGTTAAATCCGCCATTTATTTTACAGAGCAGCGCTTCTGGTGGTCACAAATCGAACTATTGACAAATGAACAACTTTAATAATGTTGATAGTTCTAATTTTCAACTATGATAATTTTCATCTATGTTTTTGACATGTTATCTATGTTGAGCTCATACATTTCAGAATTATAAAACTATATTGTATTTTTTTAATGCACTATAAAACTATATTGTATTAAAAACATTGTTAAAATATTGAATGAAAAAAATTGTTAAACATGAACAAACATTTGACATCTCGGTCAAATTACTACTAAGAAAGGAAAAAGAAATTCACAAAAACAAAGCAAAGTTGAAATTTAAAAGAATTGGATGACAAAAGAAATTATTATATGAAAGTCCTTTAATGTTTCTTAAAGAATTCATGTAAAATTGTTTGAAGCTTATTTGAAAAGATTAAAATTGTGAGATGTGTAGTATTGCCATACGATTGTGCATAACGATTGAAAAGTTTTTGGTTTTGTGCTTGAATTTCGATAAATCTTATTTGAATTTTGTAATGAAAAGTTGGGTTAACAGAAATCTTTCCAACGAAAGATTCGGCAAAGTAGGACTAAAGGGAATTTTTAAGTCGATGCAAGATGTCAAGATGTTACATAATTCAAACTGAATATTAAAATGTCTAAGTTCTGTCTGAAGCTTAACATATCAGAACGAACAGAAACAAGAAATGCTTAAAGCTATCAATTGCAGTACAAGGAGATATTTTGAGTAGTTGCCGTGAATCTTTAAAGAACCCAACTATTTCAAACTTGTTTTCAAACGTCCAGCTTAAGCATTTCCAAATATCGGCTTTTGAGAATTCTATTTTTTATTTTTTATTATTATTATTATGAAATTGTCGTAATTTTTATTATCCTATGTGCAACTTGATTATCTTAAAAGGTTACAATATAAATTGCATTAAGGAAATATATTCCCTCGTATTTGAACTTGTTGGAAGGTTGAGTAAATGCAAAAAGCAAATTAGTGTTCAAATTTAAACCAGACGCGCTAATGTGAATGTTATGTACATATTGCCTTGTTCTTGTTGAATATGAAACCTTACAGTAAGGTAAGGATATATGAGGAATAATTAGCTTCTCATTAGTCTTCGATTGGTATTGCTAGCTTAGTAGTAATGAAGTGGCAAAGTTGCTTGGATTCAGTCGGTAGAAGAAGGACTTTCAAATCTGTATTCTGTCGAACGAATAATGAAGAAGCTGAAGAAGCTTGAGAAATAGCAATTAAATTCTAATATGGATTTAAAAAAAATCATCTTACGGATAAGATGGAGAAAACTGCAGAAGCGATAAGAAAATTGATCAAGAAAATGTCAAGAGCAGCAACACTGTGAATATTTTTTTTCCTGACGATAGGAATACCTTTACTATAATATTAATATATTACTTGGTTCCCTATTATTCCTAAAAAACATATCAACAACCAATATAAGACGGTTCAAAAGGTACATCTGAGAGTATGGAGACGTCTTTTCAGCATCATAATGATTAATTCATTAAGTTCTTATCAGTCAGTGTTCAATAGTTAGATACAAAGGTTGATTCTGCAACTAATATGTAATCCGTGTAGTTGAGCGAAGTCGGGAACATGCTAGAAATTTTTCTATAGCTATTTATTATAAATTTACCATATTTGTAATGTTATGATATAGTGATTTCAATTTGTACAATTTATACAAATATTCATACAAGTATTCCAATTTCCATATTTGTACTGGAAATATTTACTGTTCTGTCATTCACAATGATCAGTATTCATATAGTGCAGTGCAGCTTGTTTGTTCACCAAACCTACCTGTTATGGGTTTCTGGTTCTGCGAAGAATAAATAGGATTGAGAATCATGAATTGATGCTTAATTGATCAGAAAGTATCATATGACGTTGACTTCGTTAGCCCAGGTAGTCTATGGGCATTCTTGGAAACAGTTTTAGTGCCAGTATTGAATAATTTCTAAAAAGGAAATATCTAAAGTTTCTAAAAAAGTTTTATCTTCCAACCAAAGCAAAACAACGGGATCCCATTTGGTCGTCTCCCTTCCGCATTCATTCCCATGCTGTCAATGTAAGAAGCATTTAATCTATTTGGCAACTCATCATAAAAATATAAAAATTTAGAATATATATAAATATATATAATGTTAAGTTTATATATTGTTAAGTTTAAATGAAATATCTTCTTTAAGAAGATAAATTTATAAATCAATTTTATTTAACTTCCATTTTTTAAATTTACTTTACCTTGTTTTCAAAACCAAAGCAAGAACAATTAACTCTAAAACCAACCAAGTTATGTACTTGTTCCAACTATCAAACGACCTTTTTAATTGATGCCCAGTATTTAAGCCAAAAATTTAAAGAAATAAAGGTATAAATATTACGCAGTCTTTCCGTAATAGAAAGACTATTTGCAGAGAAAAGTCAAGAGAAAGATCAAAATTATTAAACACAATTTAACTTGCCGAAATGGTAGTAAATAAAAAAAATAAAAAAATTAGTAACTCATAAATGAGCATAATATTCGTCCAAAAAATGAGAAAAATTCAAGTTTGCTGTTAATTAAATAATTAAGGGTCAGGAAATTTTCATTTCAAAAACCTAAATTATCCACTTGTTGAATAAATTGAAAGTCATGAAAGTTTAACATTTGACAATGTGATATCCATTTCCCGGGATTTCCTGTAAAACGCCAAGCTTTGCAGAGAGGGCAATTAATTACAATTCGAGTCTGGGATACATGCGTCATATGCGTGAGTCTTCCAGTGGTACCAAACGGAAACACTCGAGCACAAACTTTAAATCCTCACTTCAGTATTTGAAGTTAAATAGAAAACAATATATTTTTTTACACTGTATAGATGCTCAGCGACCTCTTCAGGCGACGGAGGCATAAACTTACGAAAAAAACTCAAGTATGCTTCTAATCTCTCACTTGAAGAAAGATACTCACATTATGTATC
>JAFIDM010103533.1:0-23624 GCA_023159025.1 Thereuonema tuberculata | reverse complement strand
CAATTATTTAATTAATTATAACTTAATACGATTATTTACAATTTGTTATTAAAGTTGCTGATCATGTGGGTCACATATCAACTTATATAATTGGCTAAGTTCGTCTATCTGTCTGTCTGTC
The DNA here is from genome assembly GCA_023159025.1 of Thereuonema tuberculata. NCBI lineage: Eukaryota > Metazoa > Arthropoda > Chilopoda > Scutigeromorpha > Scutigeridae > Thereuonema > Thereuonema tuberculata. The sequence continues at coordinate 23,503 of JAFIDM010103533.1, read as the reverse complement.
TGTCTGTAACTCGATATAATTAAGCTATTAAGATAGATCCAAGGTTCTCAATGGTACCATTGAATCAAGGGTACTCAAATTGGATGAAAATATTAGTTCATTTTGTCATTCCATGTTGTTTCCATGAAATTTTATCCTTGGCAACTGACCTCGACAACTGAAATTCTAATGAAACATACGTTCAAAACCAAATAATTTTCTTACTACTGCACCCATTTTAATAAAATTTGGCATACTAACTCAGTTGTTTACGCTGATTTCGAAACTCAAAAGCATAAAAATGCTGTAGAAGCTTCGTTCACAAGTTAGCGCAGTATTTAGATTACATTTACTTTATATTTGATAGTTGATAATAAAATAATTTTTCAGATTTTTTTATGCCTGCCGTCCGAGAGGCATTGCTGCTAGTTACAGTATAAAAATGTTAAATTATATATAAAAAAAATTACGACGCTCATTTTATAAGCAGACGATCCTTTCCGGTTTCTAAATTAGTATATTGAACACCAGAGGGAGTTTCTTACTTCCGAATCTTTCGTTCCACTATCATTTCCATTAACGATACCTGGGCAGGAGGATGTTAATGTTTTTAAACAGAGGGCACGCTTGAAAATGAATCTTAAGACATGTTGAAGATTCGCAACATTGCAGTATATTAATTTATTATAGGATTTTAAATTTTTTATCACGTAAGTGCTTTTATTAGTGAATTGATTATATGTAAACATTACACACTTTTGTATTTTTCTTCTGTATACAGTCTCCTGCACATGAATTTTATCAATTGACATTATGATAATCACATAAAGTGTTTACAATAATTTATGGGGTGAAATGTTAAATAAACTTTGTTATTAATTAACAAATTTCTTCCAATCTCATTCATTCATGTCTATGAAATCAGTGAAATGGAAGCAATTAAATCGATATATTTCTAAATATAAAAATATTAAACAGGACCAAATTGAGGTCATTTGCCCGACGCTCGCTTAACTTTAACTCCCAGAAATGTAATCCGATAGTATTTTGAGAGCTGGATAGATCGTAGGAACTGAATGGGAAGAGAATTCGGCCTGGCAATATCCCTTAACTCCTCTGGAAATTGAATTCGGTACCACCAGCCAACAGTCATGTTCATTAGAACTTGCTACCAGGCGTACATGAATAAAAACAAATATAAATAGATAGTCAGATAAAAAAATTTAGATAAGTTTTTTGCTTTCTGTACAAAATATTTGTCAAAAGTACCCATGAAAAGTTTGTTTCCCAATTTTTATTACAAAGAAATTACTTCGAATTAAATATTAACTTTTCTCCTTCATTTCTTTTCAATGCCAAGAACGTAAGTCTAAATTTTTTATTTCGGTTTTTATTTTGAATATTTACGTAATCTTTTTACTTGGCCTATATTCCATTTATTGATTCTGCAGTGAGATTGCAGTAAAAATTACTTCTCCTGAACGTAGAAATTATGATGTAATCGGCATCATTGATCTTTGAAATTAATAAAAACTTATATTTCTTTCGCCAAGCACTTCAACATTATCACTTTTTTAATATAGAAAGCTCTGAATAATACAATACAATTCAACAAGGAACTATAATTTAATTATTATAAAATTTGAAGAGTAACATTTTTAGATAAGATACCTTGTATATATTTCCTTTGCAATGTCCCAAAAATAAATATATTTTTTTTTTTATCCAGCAAAATTAACGTGCTTAACCATCATAAAATTAAAAATACAGAAACTATATTGGCACTAACCTTAAAACATGTAAGACTTTGAAAGACCACGACGTTTCAGAGCTTCACATATCAAGCTCCCTTCTCAAGTGGAAATGATTCATCTTTAACTAAAACCTTTCCTTATCTGAGAATGTTAAACAGATAGAAATGGCCATTCCCATATTTAACAAAAACACCTCCTGGTGACAAATGCTTTAAACATGCACAGGAATTGGACGTCTGCGAAGGTTTCAAAACACTCATATGGAAAAAATTTTAAACGAAATAATACAATTATCAAAGCCCGTATTCCAAAACATTTGAAGTAGAAAGGTCCTGATTATAGCTACCTAATCATCTTACCATGCAAGATTCATAAAAGATACGCAAATATTTATTTTTACGTACACCAAGAATCTCTACCTGTTCTAAGTCTAGCGAATGACCCGTTCGTTGGCAGTGAAAGGCAGTACTATAAGATAGATTAGCCTTTCTTACAGCAGAATCGTGCTTCTTTAATCGCACGCTCAATTTCCTTTTGACAACAACTATTATTGCCTCTAATAGAAGATTTACACCTATTCCTAATAAATGGTACGTTGAGTACTTGATTCTATTTTACACCTATTTGCGGCCGAAAATAAATACATCTGCTGCAATATATATATTCTTCTCACTTCGATGCCTAATATATAATGTTAATTTTAATGTGCATACAAGAATTTACAAAGAAATAAAAAGGGGACTGTTAATAAATAAGACAATGGAAACAGAAAATATAATATACAAATACTTTTTTCTTCAACATTGATTTTTCTTCACTTCGCCATATTTACGACTTCGAAGCATAACAATAATATACACTTTTTTCTTTTCCTTCTGTATACAATCTCCGCATTATTCTTTTAATAATTGACCCATATGATAATCACACACATTGTTCACAATAATTTATAGGAAAGAATTTAAATCATCATGGAAACATCCTCGATTTACGGTATATATAAGAAATACTACACTACAGATTGATCTCGATACCACCAGCCAAGAGTCAAATTTGTTACGAATTGGCTATAGGGCCCACATGAATAAACATTATTAAGTATATTTTACATGAAAACAAATATGTAAAAATTTTCTTTATTCTAAGTGTTAGTGGAAACTAATAGATTGTTCTTGTAATTAAGTGGTTTTCTAAGCAATAATTTGCAGATTTGATTAATCTTCAACAACAGAAGCAAATATAAGTAGATAGTTAGATATAAAATTTGGATTAGTTCTTTCTTTTCGGGTCAAATTATCTGTCAAAAATTAGAATCTTTGTTAACCAATTTTTATTATAAAGAAAGTTACTTCGAATTAAATTTTCTCTTTAATGTTTCTCAATGCCAAGAACGTAAGTATGAATTTTGAATTTCAGTTTGTATTTTAAATACTTACATAATCTTTTTCCTTGGCCTACATTTCATTTAGTCATTCTGAAGCCAACTGTTCGGATTTAAAAACTAATAATTTTTTTTTGTATATTCCATTTCTAATTTGAAGATCTACTAATCAAGGAACTGACTATTGTCGCTATTCCGGGAATTAATAAAGATAAGAACCCTGTACAGTGTTGAACCAATGCTTTTTTACGTTTCTTAATAGATGCCGAAGACGTACGAATGTAACGTAAGATTTTTTTATGTCGTTGTAGTTTTTGTTTTACACACGACTATAAAGATACATTTCCTCGTAAAATGTTACCAATACATTCAGATAAACATCGAAATGAAATCATCTGAACTGTGTTCTACTAAATGTTAAATTTGAATTGTCGAAAGTAAAGGAATCGCCTGCAAGATTTTACCATATTTTTGTAAAGGGGAGCTGCGGCTGTGAGATGCTTTCTTAGTCGTGACTCGAGCCATAATGACAAAACAAGTTTTGGGTTTCGACTAATTATACTATCGAGATTACTTTTTAGGACTGTCAATAATCATTCGAGAATCGTTGGGAAAAATATTAGTCCTAACTCTGTACTGATCAGGTATCGAAGGTTTTAAAATCGCTGGAGACCATACGAATGTTGTATTGGCGGTCTTTGTTACTGCTCAAGCGCGTTTACCTTTATATAGCTATTTAAAAAATTAGGCTCTCGAGTTTTATATATAGATACAGATAGTGTATTTTATATTCAAGATCTCAATTGTCCAAACCAGTGTCAGGTTCCAATCAGTTCCTATCTCGGGAAAATGACAAATGAGATTTTACAGGACCATGGGCCGGGTTATTACATTCAATCCTTTTGTACATTAGGTACCTAATTCGATCATGTGAAGCTGAGAAGCTAATTCACATTGTCTTAGAAGTCAACGGATTTTCGCTCAGCTTCGAAGCACAAAAACAATTACCTTTTATTTGTTAAAAATAACGGTTTGCGAATTGGTCGAAGGTGGCGATTGTGAATGTACAGTCGCTCCCATACTCATCAAACACAAAATTGCTAGGACGAAAGACTGGCAAATTATTTCGCGGCAAGAAAAAAAAGCAGTACAGGACCGTCTTCGACAAATGTCAAATTCAACACCAGAAGGATGGGAATGATTTCGAAAGTTTTTAGATAACGTTCAACCACAGACGGGGAAAGGTCGATGGCTTTGTTATAAAGAATTATGCCACAAAAGAGAAAAGAAATGAGCAGTTTATTACATTCGATTTATTATAATTCAAAAGATCCGGGATCCATAGGAGAGACTCTATCAAAGAGCCAAACAGTTGAATTTGCAAATTAAAAAAACAACAAGTTCTCGAATGGGTTCAAAAAAACGGTACTTATTCGTTATACAGACCTATTCGTTATCATTTTCCAAGGAACGATTGTGGCAGGAATCAATTCACAATGGCAGAGCAATTTAGTCGACATGACAAAATTAGCAAAATATAATGATGGAATTGTTATTTAATTACCGTTATCGATGTGTTTTCCAAAAAAAGATATGTTCTTCCCATCCGAAAAAAGATAGGTGCAGAAGTAATACAAGCGTTTCGTGAACTTTTTTTAAAATTCTGTCCTCCCGAAGTTTTACAAACTGATCGTGGAAAAGAATATCAAAATGAAACGTTTCAATCATTCTTGAAAGAACATCAAGTTCATATTTTGCAACCCATAACAAAACGAAATATGCTATCGTAGAAAGATTCAATCAAACTTTAAAAGAATGTTTATATCAATGGTTTTTTTACAATAAATCTTATCGGTACATTGACAAGCTGCCAGACATTATTGATTCATACAATCATATCTATCATCGTTCCATTGGATGAGCGCCCGTGGAAGTAACTCAGTTAAATCAGGCAGAAGTTTGGCGTCGATTATAAAAAAAAGGTCTACCAATACGATCGCATGTCAAACAAGAACTAAAAGTTGGCGAATACGTGCATATTTCAGAATCGAGACGACATTTACGAAAGGTTACGAAGGAGATTGGACTTCGGAAATCTTTCGAATTGTTGAAAAAGTGAATCGTAATCCAGCCGTTTACCGTTTAGTAGATTATAAAAACGATCCCATTCTCGGTACGTTTTATGCTTTTTGAATTAAGTGGTTCATAAAGACGAAACAAGTTATCATCCCGTTGAAAAAATTCTTAGAGAAAAAGGGAAAGGTTCTAAAAAACAGTATTTGATCAAGTGGCAGGGTTATTCAAAAGATTTTGACAGTAAGGTTCTGGCTCGCGATGTCAGATAATTTCTATTTAACGTTGCCTTCCAATTCCAGTATGGATTACTTTCTCGAGAACACGCTCACTAGTTTTACCAAAAAATTACCAAAACAAATCGAATTAAAGGAACCATTCGAAGTCTGTTTAACGGAATTATAGTATCCACCCTCGTGGTATAATTTAACACCAGAAACGGGAGGGAAATTTTTCATTAAAAAAAAGAATCAAGTCGTTTTGAAAAAAACAAATTGTTCAATCGCTTTGAACAATTGAAAAATTCTTTTCACGCACATCAATCACAAGGACCAGAAAAGATTACATAATAGCAGACCTCCATTGTAGTGAATGGGCATTTTGAACTATGGTTTCCAAGAGAAATAGTCGAGGAGTTAGGTTTCTCGTCATCACAGTTGAGTCAATCGTTGTCTTAAAAGAAAATTAATAATGAATCCTTCGTTTTAATCACAAAACATGTGATTGCCTCAGATCTTTCCTTGATTCATAAATCCGAGGTCGGTCGTTCCTTTACATTTTATGTTCACATGTGTGGTGAAGACGAAGAAAAAATTGAAGAGTTTAATATTCCTCCAGCTTATTATTGGAATCCTTAATTATTAACGTCTTACCTTAATCTTAATATCGAAATCTCAATATTATCTTAATATTATATTCGGTTTGAATACAAACATGTTGAACAAAAACATCGTTGCGTTGTCTTTGATTTTTCTCCCCTCACCCAACATATCGTTACTGTTTTAGATTTGTTTTAGCTTACATTTAACTGAAAATGTAGCAGCTCTCTTATGATTTGAAAATCGTATTGATTTTGACAAAGGATCCTATGAGGCGCCCTCGTTGATCGATTTTTGTTTTGGTTTCTATTCCATATTCTATTCCATATTTTATTGCGATCTTATCGAGTCGTGATCTGTTGGAGACACATTTGCTTAATTGCTGCGATTGATTCAAGTAAGACGGAAAACACGGTGATTTGATTAGTAAATCGTTTAATACCTTATATTATAGAAACCGTTTCACAATCTTCTTTCGATAGAATTCCATTTATTTAAGAAACGATATATGATCCCCCATCCTCTTTAAGCAAGGATGAGTAATAGCGACATTACATTTTCGATCGATTTAATAATGAAGTACCATCCAGACCCTTCTCTCTGTCTTCAGTATTATCAAAATCAAGCTGGAGGAGGAATAGATAGAAATATCCCAATCTTTGTAGGTTCGTGATTTCAAAGGGGTCGCGGGTTATGAAACGTGTTCATTTCACTATTTCGATGGGCTAAACCAATTTTGAAAAAGATAGCTTTTATAACGGGCAGACAGGCTTCAGCAAGTGGTAGTAAGATTTTGGAAGATGTACAGACGGGAAAAGATTTTAAAGAATCGGCAAAATCGCGACTGAAGGAAGCATTTCGTAATACGATTTCCGGTCAAGCAGGAAGAGGACTTTTAGCAAAAAGACGGTTTTCATTTCCCACAACTTCATTTTTAGGAAAACAGTCCATCAGACCGGCAAACGTCGAAAACGTTCCAACCAAAAGAAACGCAGTCGTGATATTTTCGATTCATTGTAACCATAACTGACACTCATTTACTTCATTCGAAATCATGCAAATATTTTAAATCTGAACTTGATCTTTTCGAACTTTCCCCGACACAAGTTGCCATTGAAGGTAATACGGATATCGAATATCATCCCAAAGCTTCTCTTTCGGAAACGGGACTGATTGAATTTGTCATTTCAGGTTTGGGGGACGAATACGTAGACCTCTCGAAATCAATTTTAAATATCAGACTCAAAATTGTAAAAGGAAATGACAATTCACCCCTTGATGTAACCGATAAAGTAACTCCCGTCAATCTATTACTTCATTCTTTATTTAATGAGGTCGAAGTATTTTTTGGAGATAAATTAATTTCATCCAAAGATAACTGTTATTCCTATCGGGCCTATTTAGAAACTTTATTAAATCATTGACAAGATTCGACAGCAACTCAATTGACAGTTTCGAAATGGTATATGAACGAAGGAGATAAATTCGAGGATCTTGATCCAACAGATTAGGAGTGAAATGCGGGATTAAAAATTCGTAATAGTTTGGTTGCCGAAAATAAAACACTAGAATTGATCGGATCACTTCATTGTGACCTCTTTAAACAAGAACGTTTGATAATAAACAGTGGATATCAGGCTAAGACTTAGTCACAGCAAATATAGATTTTATCTCCTTTCTCCAACCAAAGACCCGAACTATAAAGTTTTTATAGAACTCGCTTCGTTATTTGTTCGTAAAGTTAAAGTAAGCCCCAGTATTTTATTAGCACATTCCAAAATCTTACTCACCACTCCAGCTAAATATCCTTTAACGAACGTCGAATATAAAGTATTCTCTATCCCCAAAGGGAATTTATAAGCTAATATAGATGATGTTTTTATGAGTCAGCTTCCAAAACGAGTCGTATTAGGTTTAGTTGAAAATTCTGCCTTTAACGGTTCCTTTAAAAGGAATCCCTTTTTTCCATCATTTTGACAATAATTTAATTAATTTATCGGTTTATGGGCGTTCTATTCCCAGCCAACCCAACCAACCGGATTACACAAATCACTTATATGCACGAAATTTCCTCTCACTTTTCGCCGTCACCGATCGTTTAGGACCTTTCCGCAGAGAAGTCGAGTAATTGAGGGTATTTTCAATTAGATACTCAGGGTACAGTACGAATCGATATGCGTTTGAAAGTAGCATTGCAAAGTGCCGTCAATGTAATCGTTTACACAGAATTCCAAAAAGTCCTCGATATTGATTCCTCCCGCAACATCTTAATGGACTAACCCAATCATCACATAAAAAACCACCATCTGTTCTTCACGTCGTTCCATACACCAGATGTGCTTCGATCGAGTGTTGTCATCTCTACATCATCGTTGTAGCTAGATAGTGAAACTGTTACCTGTGATTGTGTCTTCTCAAGACGCCGTTATGAACAATGTCCAGATCACGGAGCTGTTACACCAAAACTAAAAAAAACAGACATCATTTTGGCGGCGTGTATGCAATCGATTAGTTATCCCAACGCTGATCACGTCACGCCTATGTCATCAATCTAGACCCTCATGATCAACCTAGATCTCACTGGATTGCGAATTGGGTGGAGAAACATATTGGGGAAAATTTCGATTCATATGGACGTCTCCTGAAACAAAGGCCATTGAGACGTTTCATTGTCAAGCATACATACTGTGATATCGAAAACAACAAAACTCTACAAGGACCCTATTGTCCTGTGTGTGGACAATATTGTGTTTTATATCTTTACTATAAAAGCTGTGGTTATACACTACATGACTTTCTAAAACTGTTTGGTAAAAATAAAGACTTAAACGACCTGTTGGTTTGCAGACTAGTGCGAAAATATTTAAAAGATGAAATAGCTCTCAAAAGAACCAACGATCATTTTTGGCAAACTGACGAACTGTGTATCCCGAAACAAATATTCTGTTCATTGCTGCCCACCAAAGAAAAAGAAGATAAAGACTCCTTGCTGAAATTCAAAAATTTATTCAGACAATCTCTTTTTTATATTGTAATAAAAAAAAATTCAAATGAAATTCTTGAGTGTCCGAGTGTACTAATTTCAAAATCTAAAGACATTAAACTAATAAATAAATTGAAAAATAAATCATAAAATAAGAATCAACCCCATGAATAATTTTCCTCATGTGCAATAAGGATTAAAACATCACCACGTTATACAAAATTGTTTCTTAAGCTTATGAAAAAAAATGAGTAAAATACACCAATAACCCTTTGTTCATTAATAATATACAAATTAAAAATTTAATAATTGAATTCATTAATAACATCTTTAATCCTTTGCATATTGATTAGCCTTTGATTATGCAAATAAGAATAATATGTAAATTCTGATCTGAAGTACCGGTTTTTGAGACTATGCCTATTTAAACATGTTGTAACATATTAAAAACAAAGAAATTCATTAACCCTAGTAATAAAATGCAACTTAAAAAATAATAATTAATCCTATTTAAACATATTATAACATGTTACAAACAAAGAAGATCATTAACCCTACTAACAATATGCAGCTAAAAAAAAAATAATTATTCTAATTTAAATATGATATAACATGTTATAAACAAAGAAGATCATTAATCCTACTAATAATATGCAACTTAAAAATTTAATAATTATTATCATTAATATCATCACCTTCCCTCTATCCCCCTCCCTCTTCCCCACTTCCCCGCGCCTCCCCCCGGTCTACATCGCCGGGAAATGCTGGTCTATAAGGCCGGTATAACTACTCCCAGGAAAACACTTTATACTAATTTTTATTTGTTTATTATTTAATGTTTGATGTTAAATTTCGACATCAAACCACGGATCGTTAACTTCAAAAGTTTTAATATGAAGTTTCGTTAAAAAAAAACATAAATTGAGATCAGAAATTGGTGGGCTTCATGCACCAATTCTGTTGTGTTATTTCGGCCTGGTATGTAAAAATAAGAGTAGGCTAAAACTGGGCTCGATCTAAACTCAGTTGTGCTGATCTGCTGATCTCAACTCAGCTGGGAGACCATGGGTTTAAATGCCCTAAGTACAAAGGCTGCTATTGGTTGGTGTATTGGTTAATGTGCTTTATAATTCATTGAGGAATTTAGGAGACATGTGATTCATAACTGACTTTAACTAGACAATTCCAATTAAAGGGAATTATGGGATAGCACACCAACCGTTTAGAATTTAAAAATCAACAAACAGGATTTGACAGTTAACAGTAGAATTTGAAATTTACAACAGATTTAATTATGATTGATCGGAACACTAAAATATACATAAAAGAGTAAATAGGATAAATGGAATAAAATAGAATAAAAGAAATAAGTAAAAATATAACTATAAAAGTCATCACAATATTTCTGTTAATTAAAACAAATACATAAATGACAGTAAATGGTCATCTTGTTAAAAATATTGAGAAACCTTTTTTATGAACAAAACAATCGTTTTCTTGATGAAAGTTTGCCCTCCCCCCTTTATATCCCTTTGTTCAGATCTTGGTTTTTGTTATTTTTAAATTAAGAAAATTAAATTAATAAAAAAGAATAATCTCACTGATTTTCAAATAAACAAAAAAGAAATATTTTAACCAAGATTTTAGACCAGTGTTCAACGACTGCTCCACAATGGAGGTATAGGTAAGTAAGTAAAAACCTTATTTAAGTCTTAGTGCCATATTTTTATTTATTTCAGAATTAAAAACTGTTGCTTTAACTGGTGGCGTTCTTCAGTACATAAAAACAGTTTAGATCATAATCCAAGTTATAACTTGTTACAAATCATGTTTTCAATCACATCAAGAAAACTTTTTTTGTACTGCAAACGTTGTATGTTATAGCTCGTAAATATCAATTGAACGGGAGCTATAATGATCACATTTGGATTGGTATTTGAATTCTAACTAACATTCTTTCCAAGTACCCATAACATAGAAGTGACTGTTGATAACGTAATCTCCTTAATTATATGACATAGAGCATGAAAATGAAAGTGGTGATTTTTCTATCTTTGTTATACAAAAAATTTGCAGAATTGATTACTCTTTAACAATTAAATATATATTTATATATCGAAATTCAGATAGAAAGTTGGGATTAGTTTTTCGTTTCTTTGTTGTTTCGGTAAAAATTATCTGACAAAAGTAAGCTTCTAAAGTTTTTTTACCAAGTTTTATTATATTGAAAGTTATTCGAATTAAATTTTCTCATTTTTTTTTTAATGTCAAGGTCGTAAGTACGAATTATGTCAATTTCAGTTTTTATTTTAAATATTTTTTTTTAAATAATCTTTTTACTTGGTCTATGTTTCATTTATTCATTCTATAGTGAAATTGCAATACAAATTATTTCTCACAATGATATTTAGCTGCTTACAAACTAGAAATTACAATCCAATCGACATCATTTCCCTTAGAAATTGATAAAAACCTATATTTCTTTCTTAAAGCATACTAACATTAACACTTCTTAAACTAAAAAACTGGAAATAAGAAGATATATAATTCAACTAGGAAAATAGAATTCCGTTATTCTAAAATTTCCAGATTAAACAGTTTTTTTAATACCTATGTCAAATGTTTACAAATGTTTAGAAAAGCTATATATTTAAAAGTAGTTAGATTTCAAATTAACTTCAATTAGAAGATTGACTTCATCTAAAAAATTTCACTACCATTAAAGCTATAATATTTAAACATTTTCTTATTGGTAACACAGCGATGTCTACATTCGAATATCTCAAAATTATATCCTTTTATTTCTCTCCTTTGCAAGATCATAACAATAAATAATACTTCTGCTGCAATGTAAGTTTATATATTATTCTCAATTAGATGCCTTATATAATGAATAGAAAGACGGAATTGCAAAAATAAAACATATACCGGGTGTAATAGGTTTGTGGTACATCTCAAATATTTTTTTTATGTATCCTTTTATAATTAATGCAATTTGACAGAATAATAGTAGATAGAAGAATACGGAAAATACTGTCTTCCCATTTGAATACAATCCTAAATGGAACTTTCCAATCTTAAATGTAACACCCTGTATATTTCTACATATTTAAATACTACTCGAAATTTGGAATTTAACAATGTATCCCTTGCACATGTATGAGGAATGTTTAATGTATGAGGAATATGGAAAATCATTCATGGCTATCTATTCTTGTACTTTATGGAATACAAAGAAAAGAACTGTAATTACAAATATTCATTGTAATAACAGCTATGAACATAGAAAAGAAATACATTGGAACATGTAAGTTGCTCAAAGTGTCCACAATGAGCTTCCCTGCATAATTGGACTCGTTCAATTACTTTCCACATAATGATTCAACTGTTGTGGAGTTATACTGGCTATCGTTGCTCATACTCTATTATGTAGATCAGCTAATCTTGTTGGTAGTCTCGAATGAACAATATTTTTCAGATGAGGGAAGATAAAAAAGTATAATTCCAATATCAGATCTTGTGATATAGGTGACCACGGTTTTGATCCATTGATTCCAATCCAGTGATCGCCAAATCTATTCTGTAAATTTTGGGCAACGATTCTGGAATTCTGGGATCATGCCCCATCATGTTGGTATTGTTGTCTTTTCTTCAATGGCAATTCATCTAATCCCTCTTCTAATTCATTTTGAAGGAAATCAAGATATCGTTCCCCATTCAATTGTCCTTAAAACAATATTGAACCTATTATTCGATTGTCCAAAACACTTATCCAGCAATTGAACCCACACCATTCTTGAAAATTTCTTTCTCGAACCAACCTTGTTTTAACTGTGATCACAGACCTAATAGTAATGTAAAAACTTTGGACACCGAGAAAGATATTTTAACTAGGAAAGTGATAGAAAGTATTCTCATAAGGAATACGAGACGTCAAAACATGAGCGGAAATGAAGGTATACAGGTAAATGAGAAATTTGTAAATTTGGCTCAAGACATGGTAATGTCAAATTCAAGTAAAAACTATAAAATTTGAAGAATTAATAAATTAATCCAGTGCGTATTTCTAAATTATCAATAAGGAATATATTGGATTATTGTTTGTAATTGAATAAGTAATGATGTGGTTTTTATTATTATGTTAGGTAGCATATTTTGTTAAATAAGTTAATGCTCAACGTTGTTCAATGTAGCTCAAAGTTTAATTTCTTGTTTAATATGTAGCTTAAAAAAGGAAAGACGAATACTGTTTCTGAAAATTTGCGTTATTAAAACATATTTTAAATTTCTATTTATGGTTTAAGGTTCATGTGATGTTAGTTATGAATTATTCAACCTTGGATTCTGAAGGGCCCAATAACAAGTGTTGTTTCTATTCAGCATGCATTTGTAAATCGTGTTTTGTCTATGTATAAAATGTGGAATGGAAAATTGTTATTAATCGCGTCATTGTCCTACATCCAACTCCAAAATTGTAAACATCTGTGGAAGTCATTTTCATACAAGTGTTGATGTAACTGATACTTGTAGGAAGGGAATCCATGTTTTCTTAAAATTTTCCAAATGCATTGCTGACTTGTAGGTGTAACGCTAGCAAATTTTCTTGTTGATGATGTAGGATTTAGTGTCATGTAAGCCAGAATGTCGATTTTGATGTCTTCAGTAATAATAAAATGTACCAGTGAATCATGTAGCGCTGCATGGAATTTCTGTTGCACTCTATTAAAATAATTACGAGACTGATGTTGTCGCCCATGGTACCTTTCAGCATACAGAGCATAGGTAGCAATTCCAATTCGTCTGCACTCCCCAAATATTAATAATACATTGATTTGATCGTATAATTATGAAATTTCTATTTTCTACCACAACCATACTTCTGTCAACGTACACACACATCTCACTCACTTACAATAGACGTAGAATATTACAATATAATACAGTAGAAACACACATGCCGGTTGTTTCTCGATGTCATTCGACGGCAATTATGTGTTTTAAAATATTATTCATGTGTAACACATTCGAACGAGACACGTACAAGTGATACACTGTCGAATTCCAAATTTCGAGTAGAATTTATATTTCTAATTCTACAGGGTTTTCCAATGACGATTCCAAATGATATATCAACAGGAAATAATTTTTTTCGTGTTCGATTCTGTAAAATTAATGTGCCTAGTTGCAATACATTACAAGAATACACAAATAAGCAATTTGAGGTGTACAACAACCCTGTTAAAATTTGTACACAAATATGGCTAGATTTTTATTCTCTTAGCCATATTTTATGACTTCGAAGCCCAACAACAGTATACATTTTTAAATTTTACAAAAACTTGGTTTTACATTAAAAAACTGGTGACCTAACAAACAGAGTTGTTCTTGAGTAACTAAAACTGGGTTTATTATTATAATAAAAGTTATAACTTGTTAGAATTCATATTTTCAATATATATACTTTTTCAATATATTCAATACTTTTTTCAAAACTTTTAAATGTAGAATGACCTCCCGAAGTTTCTCCATATCTTCGTGAATCATCCTGTATGTAATTCAACTACGGAACCATTATTAACCAATTACGATTCCGTTATTCTGAAAATTCCAGATTAAACATTTTTCCAATATTTATGTCAAGCAAAGACAAATTTTTACTTTTAAATTTCTATGTAATCTAGATATATTTATAATATATGATACGATAGTTACTTCAAGAAATTTTGTATTAAGAAAATTAAAGTTTTTATATTATTCATACTTTTTACACATTTAAGGTTATTTTGCAATAGTTATTATATTATCTTATTTTTTATTCAAGAAATCGACGTATCATTGACAGTCACACATAAAACTTTTATACTAATTTTTATTTATTTATTATTTAATTCTTAATGTTAAACTTCAACATCTGAACCACTTTTAGTTAAGTTGTAAAGTTTTAATTAATAATAAGTTTTGTTACAATAAAATACATAAATGAATAAAATCTTTCTAAAAATATAAGGAAAACTAACTTGGGAACAGAAAAACCAGTTTCTTGATGAAAGTTGCAATGGCTCTTCATCAATTAAAACAAGTATAAATCGAATTTTAGATAAAAAAGGTCCATGAAGTTTTTTTCTTCTCTTTGTTGTTTTTGGTAAAAAATTTCTGTGAAAGATACGCATTTAAAGTTTGTTTCCCAATTTATTACAAAGGCACTTACTTCGAATTAAATAATAACGTTTTTCTGGAACAAAATATAGATACCAACTTTACACCTACCGATTGTTTATCATTAATACCTAAAGACTTTCTCAAGGTTTTCCACGTTACATAAATGAAAATAATAGAAAAAGAAAGAGAAAAGAAACAGTTTTCTCATACAAAATAAAATATAATGCAAAGACAGTAACGAACGATATAAGATAAAATAATTGACATAAAAATGAACATAAAACGAACATATAAGTTATGAATCATTGTTATACCATAAACGAACATAATATTGATTCACAACAAATAAAATAAAACAATCTCCAAACAGACTAACACTAACTTCAATAATTTATTTAACCTTTATAATAAAATTTATAAATATAATAAAATTATATTTTAAGTATTTCCTAAAGATTCCAAACGAAATTTCATTAACCTTTAATGATTTATCTTCTTTCCTGCATTCACAACAATTGATAATAGATGATTCGAAAATTAACCTAATTGGCTCGTTTCGAGTTTCATGAATAATCTCGGCTAGAAGATGTGGGTCGTGACCCAAACGGAGACAATGATCCGCCCATTCTGATATTTCCTTCCTGTTCATTCTGTATGCCCTCGTGTGTTGTTAAACACGTTCTTTCAAAGTACTATCTGTGCTGCCTATGTCTTTAGGTATTACAGACGAAATATCAATAGATGTATTTGATATCTATATTTTGTTCCAGAAGATTTATTTAGATAGTAACAGAGAAATATAATAATGTTTCTCCTTCGTTTTTTTTTCAATGCCAAGATTGTAAGTATGAAGTTTGGATTTCAGTTTTTATTTCAAATATTTACATAATCTTTTTATTTTGCCTATATTTTATTTAGTCATTAAGCAGTGAAATTGCTGTATGAAATAATTCTCATGAATACGCATGATATTTAGTTGCTTACAAACTAGAAATGAAAACGTAACAGACAACATTGATTTTTGTAATGGATGAAAACTTATATTTCTTTTGTCAAGCATCTGAACATTATCACTAACTTAATACGTACATAAAGCTGGGAGTAATAAGATATACAGTGAAGTATAGCTGGTTAAATAGATTTTCAATATTATACAATTTCAGATTAAACATTATGTCCAATATTTTGGGAAGTAATTACAAATTATTACTTAAGCCGTAAATTTAAAAGAATTCTAGATATTTTTATAGATGTTGATAATATGATAATTATTTCAAAAAAATTAGGATTAATAAAAATAACACAAATAAGAATGCCTTTTTGAGTCAAGCTGTTACTCTGGGACGGCCGTTTCGAGTTTGTTAGGCTCTCCTCAGCAGAGCTAACCAGCCAGTTCAGGACTCAAAAGGTGTATCAGGGGAGGTATTAAAAATACATCATGGAAACAGTGACCACTCAGAGACTAAAATCAAGAAAATACAAAATAAGAACAAATTGTGGAATCCAAATCCTTGGGCAGCACTCAGGCTGCCAAAAAAGGGATTTGACCACAAAAGGAAAAAAAAAATAACCCTCTAATGGGCAAAAGAAAAGCAATAATTCAAATAAAAATGCCTTTTGGAATCGAGCTGATAGTCTGGGACGGCCATTTCCAGCTTGTTAGGCTCTCCTCAGCCAGAGGTAATCAGCCAGTGCAGGACTCAAAGGCCGTCCCAGAGTATTATTTTGTATTTTCTTGATTTTAGTCTCTGACGTGTCCATCATGTATTGTGACTAAACATAACATTTTTATATTATGCTTAACACATTTAAGGTTGTTTTCCATTTTTAAGTAGTCTTATTTAATTTTTTTAATAAATCAACATTACAATCACAGCCTCAGGTAAACACTTTTCATTTACATATTATTTAATGTTTGATGTTAAATTTCAACATCTGTAGCACTGACTAGTTAACTTCAAAAGTTTTAATATTGTGGTGTGTTATTTCGTAATGTCTGGTTCGTAAAAATAAGAGTAGACTGAAACTGGGCTGGATCTAAACTCAATTGTGCTGATCTGTGTTCTTAACTCAACTGTTCATTCAAGGAAGAGCATGGGTTTAAATACCCTGTGTAAAATGACTGTTGGTGTGCTTTACAATTCATTGGGGGATTTTAAAGACATGTGATTGATAACTGATTTTAACTGAGCAATTTGAATTAAAGGGAATTATGGAATAGCACACCCACTGTTTAGAATTAAAAAAAAAAAACCGTAAACGGTAGAATTTGAAGTTTACAAACAGATTAAATTATGATTGATCGGAACATTAAAATATATATATAATAGAGTAAATAGGATAAATGGAATCAAATAGAATGAATGAAATAACTATAAATATAACTATAAAAATCATCCCAATATGAAGGTTCATTAAAAAAATACCTAATTGACAGTAAATGATCATCTTGTTAAAAATATAGAGAAACCTTTTTTGTATATATAGAGAAATATACAGATATAGAGAAACGAGATCTTGGTTTTTGTTATTTTTAAATTAAGAAAATTTTATTAAAAAAAAGATAAAGAATAATCTCACTTATTTTCAACTAAAAAAAGAGGAAATATTTTCAACAAGATTTTAGCCCAGCGTTCAAAGGCTTGCTCCACTTTAACACTTCTATTTTGAAGACAATCAGCCATAGTTCGCATGAAAATCACATGAGGGTTTTTTTCAAAAATATTTTCTCAAAACCTATAAAACATAAAAATATGATTCAGACACCTAAAAATACGACAACATAATGTAATTTATTTTATGAAAAAACATCTTTCGAACTCGTACTTTAGCGGGAGTTTTCGACGCTTATTTCCGAAAATTGCAAATTGTGCATACCAGCAGAGTTCTACAAAATTCTTAACATCTGATTTCAAATGTTCGTGTTGGATTTCGATTAGTCAAGATTATTTCAAAATTTAAAAAGTTGTAGAGCACTTTGCAGAAAACTTCTGAAAGATCCAATCGACGTACAGATATGTAAATAAAAACCTTATTTAAGTCTTAGTTCAACATTTTTTTTTCTTTCAGAATTAAAAACAGGTGGTGCAACTGGTAGTGTAACTGGTGGTGTTCTTCAGTACATAAAAATAGTTTTCATTAAAATCCAAGTTATAACTTGTTACAAATCATATTTTTAATCACATCAAGAAAATTTTTTTATACTGCAGACGTTGTATGTTAGAACTCGTAAATAACAAATGAACGGAAGCTGTAATGATCCCATTTGGATTGGTATTTGAATTCTGATTAACATTCTTTGCAAATACCCATAACATAGAAGGGACAGTTGGTAACGTAATCTCCACATGACATCTATCACACAGAACATGAAGATGAAAGTGATGATTTTTCTAACTTTGTAATATTAAAAAATTTGCAGAATTGCTTACTTTTTAACAATTAAATATATATTTATACAGTGCAACTTGGATAATTCGAAGCTGAAGGGACCACTACAAAACTTCGAATTATCCAAGAATTCGAATTAAACAAGTTACATCCTGTAACTTTAATTTCATGTCCACTGAATGCTTGAATAGATTATTTGTCAATAAGTAAATATTTATTTAAAAAGATCATGGTATGAAAGACTTAAACACTACACGTATGTAAACAAAATAAGATTTACATTGCGTAAGCTACAGTACATATTACATTCAATACAGTTTTAAGAATTATAGTTTTTCAAAAAAAATGTGCAATGTCTCATTGTTTTGTAGAATTCAGTCGCTTAAGGTTAGCAAAATCATCAAGCATGTTTACTGAACGGAAAACAGCTTCACTTACGTTGGTTTGTCCTTCAATGTACCGACGAAATTCGGCGCTATCCCGTACTCGTTGGCGATTTGCCATTTCTTCTTCCAACCTTTTCCATCTCGCGAACAACGCGACCTTTTCAGCGAACGTTAAATTCTTATACCCGCGGGGTTTACTGAAAGACATTTTGACACAGATAGCAGGAAGCTCGAATGGCGTCTGAAGCGTCACGTGTCGAACGGTGTAGGGGAAGGGGATTTCAGTTGTCACGTGTCGAATTTCTTAACGATGAAACGCCGAAAAGTCGTTATGGTTCGAAATTTTTTTATAAAAAACTTCGAATTAAGGAAGTTGAACTTCGAATTATCCACGATTTTTTAACATTGATTTAATAAGAAATTCAAGGGACCAAGAGAAATCTTCGAATTGATCACGATTTCGAATTAAAGACGTTCGAATTATCCAAGTTGCACTGTATATCGAAATTTAGATATAAAGTTTGATTAGTTTTTCGTTTCTTTGTTGTTTCGGTACAAATTATCTGACAAAAGTAAGCTTCTAAACTTTGTTTACCAAGTTTTATTATATAGAAAGTAAATCGAATTAAAATTTTCTCATTTGTTTTTTTTTTTTAATGTTAAGGCTGTAAGTATGAATTATGTATTTTATTTTTTATTTAAAATAATTAATTTTATATAATCTTTTTACTTGGTCTACGTTTCACTTTTTCATTCTATAGTGAAATTGCAATACAGATTATTTCTCAGAATGATATTTAGTTGCTTATAAACTAGAAATTACGATGCAGTCGACATTATTTGGCTTAGAAATTGATAAAAACTTACATTTCTTTCTTAAAGCATACGAACATTAACACTTTCTTAAAATATAAACCTGTAAATAAGATGATAGATAATTCAACTAGGGAAATAGAATTCCGTTATTCTAAAATTTCCTGATTAAATATTTTTTTTAATACTTATGTCAAATAACTAAAATGTTAAAAAAAGCTATATATTTAAATGTATTCTAGATATTTTTATAAATATATCATAATATCATAGTTATTTCGAGAAATTTTGTAGTAGTAAAATTAAAATTTTTATATTAAGTTAAACACATTTCAGATTATTTTATTATGGTAATTAGTATTATTTTATTTTTATTCAAGAAATCGACAATTGATCGATAGGTCCCGATAAACACTTTATTTATTTATTATTTAATGGCTGTAGTTGAATTTCAACATCTGAACTACTGATCATTAACTTCAAAAGTTTTAATTTGAAGTTTCGTTAAAACAAAAACGTAAATGACAGGAAAAATACATGGAAACTTGTATTTTGAGATCAGAAAACCGAGTTTCTTGATGAAAGTTGGCAATAAATTTTTAATCTGTAGCTATGATCCAAAAGTAAAATATCGGATACTATCAAGAAGTTCTTGGATTATATAAAACAGTTCAACATCTTCCCTAAAAAGATAAGTATTTACTGACTAAATTGACTTCTTTCATATTTCACTAGATCTAAAGTTAGCATGTTTAAACATTTTCTTATTGGTAATACAACGATGTCTACATTCGAATATCTCCAAATTTTATCCTTTTATTTCTCTCCTTTGCGAGATCATAAAAATAAACAATACTTCTGCTGCAATGTAAGTTTATATATTATTCTCAATTAGATGCCTTATATAATGAATAGAAAGATGGCATTGCAAGAATAAAATATATATCAGGTGTAATAGGTTTCTGGTACATCTCAAATATATTTTTTTATGTACCCTTGTAGTGTAATGCAATTTGTTAGAGTAATGGTAGTTAGAAGAATACGAAAAAAACTGTATTCCTTTTTGAATACAATCTTAAATGGAACTTAAAAATCTTAAATATCCTGTATATTTCTACACATTTAAATTCTACTCGAAATTTGGAATTTAACAATGTATCCCTTGCACATGTTTCGTTCGAATGTTTAATGTATGAGTTAAATGGAAAAACATTCATGGCTATCTATTCCTGTATTATATTGAATACACAACAAAGAAGTGTAGTTACAAATATTCATTGTAATGACAGCTACGAACATAGAAAAGAAATACATTGGCTCATGTAAGTTGCTGAAAGTGTCCACCATGAGCTTCTCTGCATAATTGGACTCATTCAATTACTTCCCATCTAACGATTCAACTTTTGTGGAGTTATACGTGCTGTCGTTGCTCATACTCTATTATGTAGATCAGCGAATGTTGTAAGTAGTCTTGAATGAACAATATTTTTCAGATGAGGGAAGATAAAAAAGTATAATTCCAATATCAGATCTTTTCTTTTCATAATATTAGTCGCACACACTTTTGCTCCGGTAAGTAATTCGTACACAAAAAATTCATTTACTTGAGTCAGGAACCAATGTAAAATGGCGGCTAATCTTCCATCAATGGACTCCATCTTGGAAAACGCCAGTTCCTCCATCCAACTTTTCTAAAGGCTCTGCTTAACGAAGGAGAAAACTTATTTTTATCCATTGGCTAATAAAACATAAATTACAGAACGATAAGTGATATTAAACTATTAATAGAATAAACTTTCTTATGCGACAATACTCATCCTGCCCCTATTATGGAAGTGTCTCGCCATCATCCATTCAATCTCCCGAATCTCCCAATTCCTTTTTGCCACAGTCCTAGCTCAAATACCATCAATCACGTCTCTTACATACATGACCTTCCTTTGTTTGGTGATCCACAATTGTTGTTATAATTTCTAAAGCGCGCCATACAAATTATTTTTGAACAGTTTCAGTTTCACTTCAAGCACCACTAAATCGCTTCTTTTGATAATATTAATTTAATTTAATTATTCCTATTCCAATATTATTCAAACTTGAATTTAATTACTACAGATTAACAAAATTTCTTTTGAATATGAAGCTTGGAAAAGGAAAGACGAATACTGTTTCTGAAAATTTGCGTTATAAAACATTTCTTAAATATTTTATTTACGTTTTAAGGGTGATGTGATGTTAGTTATGAATTAATCAACCTTGAATTCTGTAGGGCCCAATAACAGTGTTGTTTCTATTGAGCACGCATTTGTAAATTATGTTTTGTCTATGTGTAAAATGGGGAATGGAAAATTGTTATTACTCGCGTGATTGTCCTACATCGAATTTCAAAATTGTAAACGCATGTGGAAGTCATTTTCATACAAGTGTTAATGTAACTGATACTTGTAGGAAGGGAATCCATATTTTCTTAAAATTCTCCAAATGCATCGCTGACTTGTAGGTGTAACTTCTGATGCAATTTCTGTTCCAGTCTATTAAAATAATTACGAGACTGATGATGTCGCCCACGGTACCTTTCAGCATACAGAGCACAGGCAACAATTCCATTTCGTCTACACTCCCCAAATATTAATAGCACATCGATTTGATCATTTCACGTATAATTATAAAGTTCCACCACAAACATTCTTCTGTCAACGTGTACACACATCTCACTCACTTACAGTAGATGCATTACAATATACTACAGTAGAAACACACATGACGGTTGTTTCTCGATGTAATTCAAGGTCAATTATGTGTTTTAATATATTATTCATACGTAACACGTATGTTACATTCGAACGTAACACGTACAAATGATACCCTACCGAATTCCAAATTTCGAGTAGAATTTAATTATGTCTAAATCTATAGTGTTTTCCAATGAAGATTCAAAAGTTAATATCTTTGGAAATGATATACCAACAGGAAATAGATGTTTTCGTATTCTATTCTGTATAATTAATATCCTAAGTTGCAATACACTACAAGAATACACCCAAATAAAATATTTGAGATGTACAACAAACCTGTTGAACTTGGTATACAAATACGGCTTGATTTTTATTCTCTTCACCATATTTTATGACTTCGAAGCACAACAACAGTACACACTTTTGTAATTTTACAAAAACTTGGTGTTACATTAAAAACTGGTGACATAAAAAACGGAATTATTCTTGAGTAACTAAAAAAATGGTTTTTTTATTATAATCCAAGTTATAACTTGTTATAAATGATATTGTCGATAAAACGTTATTTCATTGACATGTTGAATGAGCTCTCGAAGTTTCTGCATATCTTCGTGAATCACCCTGTATATAATTCAACTATGGAACCATTATTAACCAACTACGATTCCATTATATTGAAATTTCCAGATTAAACATTTTTCTACTATTTATGTCAAGTAAATACAAATTTTTACTTGTAAATTTCTATATAATCTAGATATTTTTAAAAATATATGATACGATAATTACTTCAAGAAATTTTGTATTATTAATATTAACATTTTTATATTATCACTACTTTTAACACATTTAAGGTTATTTTGCAATAGTTATTAGTATTATCTTAATTTTTATTCAATTAATCGACGTATCATCGACAGTCAAACATAAAACCTTTTATATTAATTTTTATGTATATATTATTGGGTCAGTGCATAATTATCAGGCGTTTTTGATATTTAAACGCCTGATAAAAACGCCTGATAATTATGCACC
>JAFIDM010103532.1:0-12924 GCA_023159025.1 Thereuonema tuberculata | reverse complement strand
CGAACTTGAGGTCTATCAACAGATTTAACATGTGGGTCTACGAACTTCAGATCTACAAACAGATTTAACATGTGGGTCTACGAACTTGAGGTCTATAAACAGATTTAACATGTGGATCTACGAACTTGAGTGATTCTCCTGAATCCCTAGCCATGAATGGATGTTTGCCTCCTGTTTTTCAGTTCTCCTTTTACAACCTTTGTTTCCTTCTCTGAATCTGCTGAGTACTGGGATGTTGGAACTTTTCTTCTTTTCTAAACATAAAATTAAATAGAATAAATCTATTGGATATGTTGTGAAGCAGGACTAGTCATTACTTATTGAGAAATAAATGATTTATTAAATTAATTCTCAATAATCGCTTCTTCATTAAGTTTAAAATTTATATTAATAATCATTTTGCCTAAAGCAATACAAAACAAACAAATTTTCTATTTAGATATTGGTTTTTAAAAATTATAGTAATGTTGAATTTTTTTGATAATTTTCCAAGAACAACTTAGCTTATACAAAAAAAGAGGACAGAAACGCACTTAATGAAAACAAAAATTTACTGAGCTATTTTTGGTATTGGAAACTGGAATCGGAAACAGCACTGTTTTGAGTTTCATAACTCTCCTGAATCCGACTCGCCCAGTATATCTAGCTCAGTGAAATGGGACAATATACAAAACAAACAGATAAGCAAAACAATGACCCCTCAATTAAGATAAATCATCAAAAATAAATTAAGAATAAAAGGGGTGAGTAATTAATCCCCGCTAGCATTCCGCTTAGCTTATGAAGCATTAATTTACAAAGATTTATATCAGAAATGAAATTAAACTTGTGTTAATAAATTATTATACAAAAAAACACTGAGTAGAACTGAGAAGAGTTACCAATCTTGAAACAATAGTGACCAAACTCGATTCCCAGTTTCCAAAGCCAAAAAAAGCTCAGTGAATTTTTGTTTTTGTTGTTTTTTTGGTTTTTTTTGTTTTTTTTTCTGTTTTTTTTTTGTTATAATAATGAATTAATACAAATTAAATTTCATTTCTGATAGCAATATAGCTTTTTAGTTAACTTTTTAACATAGATAGTTCATAGGAAAGGGTTTGTATTTAGGCCTAAAAATGACCAAGGTGCTTGTGGGCTGTATCAGTAGCGCTATACAGAATAAATAAAAAAGGCTGTCAACTTTGTTAGAACCTATTAAACAGTGGTTAAGTTGTATCTCTTTAGAATATCCTATACAGTTTTTCCTTATCCATCCTTTCTTTGTAAATTCATTGTTGATTCCATTTTCTTACTTTTTCATAAGCTTTTCAGAATAAGAATTTTTTTCATTTCTTTCAGAGGGAATATCTTTCTTTTTTTCAGTTTACAGATTGAACGAATCATATCATTGTCAATTGAGCTGCAAGTAAGTATATTCCTCTTCATTTATTTAATCTTTCATTTTATTTTAGGATTAATCTTTTCATAATCTTTTCACTTACAATAACGCTAGTAGTTATAACATGACTTTAGGACACTGCAAAAAGCCTTTAAAAGACATGAAAATAAGTTATAGAACAACCTCCCCCTATATTAATAAACAAATAAACTGAAATTTATAGGACATTGACATGTTGTGACATGTAGATGTAAAAAATAGAATGTAAAATTCTTTTCCATTTTCCACTTTAAATTTTTATTCTTTAACTTGATGGTTTCGAATAAAGAATGATTTGTATTCTAAAAATCGGTGTAATTTTTCTCTTTAATTAATAAGCCCCTTTTTTCATCTTTTTACGATGATGTTTTTAGAAATGGAAACCGAAACTTAATCTTCTTTACAACGCTAATGGAAAAAGATTTTCTTTAGGAGGAGCGTGTTGGAACATGAAGAGAAAGAAGGGTGTGGTCAATCTCCATTATCTTTCTGAAAATAGAAAACTCTTTTGAAAGAAAAAGTTATCAAATCTCTTTTTTAAAAAATTATGAGTTTTGAATTGTTATGGAGAAATGGCTATCCTTACGTTGAGTGGTATTAAGAACTTTTTTAGTCGTGGGTTTAATAAAATATTTAAAAAAAGAGAATTTTAAAGAAAGTAAGATGGCGTCGGATGAGAATATAGGGAGAAAAAATCTATTGTTGAGACAGGAATGCTCTCGTGGTTTAAGTGGTAAAAACGCATATCAGCCATTTGATCTGAGATGCCAGGGTTCGAATCCGGGGCGAGCTTATTCTGTTTTTTTCTGTTTTTAATAAATTGATTTTTTTTTTATTTCAAATTTTTATGTGGAAATTATTTTAGGAAAATTTTTTATTTTTATATTTGCTTTTTTTTGTTTGATATTTTGATATTTTTTTATTTTTAAGCGAGATATATTTTTTTATCTCTTGTTTTTTTCTCCTAAGTATTTTTAAATTCAAAATTATTTTAGAAAAATATATCTTAGTTTTAAAATCTGGTTTTTTTTTTATTTAAGATGTTTGTAAGATTTTTTAATGAAAGAATGCAACACAGTGAATTTACAACCTGAACCATGATTTATTAGCAGTAACTATAGAAGAATAAAACATAATTTTAAATGAAAAATGCAATTATGAATTAGATAAAAGCGATGTACAGCACTGACGTCTACTTGTTCTTGTTACAGCAGGGGGTGGTTGATATCTTCTCAGGAAAGGAAACAGTCTATTATGCACTAGTTCTTTGACCAATACTTCGTTGAAGTTTTAATTCAGTGTGAAATGTGAGAGTAGATTGTTCATAGATTGTCTACAACATCTGGCTATACCATACACTAGACAATATTCTCCACAAACTGTTGAGAACGGTGCCTGTAAAGTAACGGAATTGCTTTGAAAAGATAGTGAGTTTTGGCGTAGAAAACGCCGGATGTAGGGGTTACACGGTGGAAGTCCGTAAGAGTTAAAGAATTCTTCTTCTCTGACGGAGAAGAACACAGACACCCAGTGACTTCCCGGTTTGGTATTCTTATCCAAATTAATAATGTAGAGTGATTTAGTGGGATGAGTAAGGAGTTGATTGCAGGGAAAAACACCGCCAAAGTATTCCTTCGTCTTAGGGTGTGATGAGAGGCAGTGGGAGAGCTCGAGAGTATTCATGGTGGTTTTCACTCAAGGAGTATATTATGTGCTGCGTCTATTTCAATAATTTTTGAAATTCTGCATACACTATCACATTCACTGTTTTAGGAAGTACTCTTTGAAAACTTAAATTAATTCGCACCGTACCTTCTTGGATTAATTGAAGATGCTGCTTGTTGCCTGAATTGTCCACTGATAAATCAAAAGCAAAAAAAGAATTTCCTTTACAGAAATCTGTGTAACTCAGAAGTCTTCATTTGAAAGGAATTTGTTGGTAATTGTATGAAGAGAAAGATAACTGCGCATGTACTTGTTTTGATTGAAGTCGGGTTTGAAGGGGTGATTCGGAATGCTTTTTCCGTCCATGCCGAGAGATGCTGATGTTATTGATATGAAAATGATGAAAGTTAAAAGGATTTTCTTTAAAGGAACCGTTGAATGCAGAATTCTCTACAAGACCGACAATGATTCTCTTAGGAATTTGGCCAATGAAGGCATTATCAATGGAACCTTGCAAATTGCCTTGAGGCAGAGAGAAAACTTTGTACTCAACTCTGTTGATAGGATATTTGGCGGAACTTTCAAGTAATATTTTGGAATGAGAAATGATAATGCTTGAAGAAAGTTTATTCTTTCGTACAAAGAGGGAGGCATGTTCAATATGGATTTTAAAGGCAGGAGCATCTTCAGGGGAAAGAAGACAGAATGAGTTCTTGTTACAAATTAGTCGAATATGTAGATCAACATTGTTCAGTAGCGCTCTATTCTGCTGGAAGATGTCTGAATGTATCCTACCTAGTAAATCCACTACTTTCCCTTCTTTGAATAGGTCATTACGTTGTTTCAATCCAGTATTCGTAGATGGGTCAGGATCAATTTCATTAAAGATACCCGGTTTATCTTGATACCATCCTGAAGCGGTCAGTTGAGACTCTTTCACATCTCGATCGAAATTGAAAAAGTTTTCAAAATAAGCTCGATAGCCGTAACAGTTGTCGGAGTTAGATACGAGCTTATCGTTTAAGTAAATGTCTACTTGACTAAAAAGAGCATGCAAACAAGATTAACTGGACTTACTTTGTCGGCTGCAACAATTGCATCGTTGTTAGCTCTCTTGACAATGCGAAGTTGGAGATGAAGAAGGGTCTGAGAAAGATCTAAATATTCTTCACCTGCTCCGTTGATAATAAATTCGATTGGACTGTTTTCATTGAAAGAGGAGATTGGATGGAATTCGCTTTCTGTTGTGTCGTTAATAGAAACAGTTGTTGGTGGTAAGGCGAAGAGGTCCAGTTGGTTATGAAAGCATTCGCAGCTTTTTGGCATCAGCAAAAAACCTTTTGAGCAAACCTTGCATCAGTTGCCGACGTTTTGGAGACGGAGCTTTGTTTCTTCCCTTCCTTTTTCCCTTCTTTTTCCCACGACCTCCTTGCAATGGAGAAGAAAGAATGTCTTTAATGGTTTCTCGAAGTCGTGTTTTTGCGGCTTGTTTAAAAGGTTGTCCCTGCTCGATGTCGTCCAAAAGATGAGTACCTCCACATAAGGCTGAACGTCCTGCTGATATGGCGAATTGTTTGAGAAGTGGCTGCATCCATCGCGATAGAGAGGAAAATAGACCTCTAAGTCCATGACCTCTGATATCGTCGACCAATGAAAACGGGTATATCAGGGAGAGAGGGAGAGGTGCCACGGCCTGCCTGTGTTGAATAGTATTGCTTACATTTCAATGGATCGCAGTAGTAGGGGACGGGCAACCGGCGGACCATGTTAGCAAATTGTACGAAAATGAAGTTGTACTGTAACACGGCCTCTTTCAAAGAGAATGCGCAGTCCTACATCGTCACGCAAGTAAATAGAAATGGTTTCGAATGAGTTACATAGTAAAGGTCGGTAGTAGAGATTCGTCGGTGACTCTGTGATGAACTCACCGTCATTTCCTCGAACTTGAACCATGCGGAGCAGGGATGTCATTGTATCTCCCACAAAGCTACTTTCTACGATATCTGAATAAATATAGATATTGTAAAATCCTCCGTACAAATCGAGAACAGAGAGAGCTTCTCTACTCTGGTGGAATTCTTGCTCACCACCGAATCCTAAGATTCCTGAAAGATGTTTTGACAATCGCAATTTGGATGGCCCTGACACTTGAATCTCTACTTTACGTGAAAGAGAATTGTAAGAAAACTTAATTCCTGTTTCGTTTTGATAATGATGCTCCACAATATTGTTAAGAATTTTGATGAATTGTTCTGGATCTGAATAATGGCTGGGGATAATGTTAAGAACATTAGTTTCTGGCAATGAATTAGGATCGATGTTGATGTAAAAGTTTAGTGACTTAATAGAAGTTGTATCGATATTCTTTGATATAGGTGGCCGGATGCCTCCAACTGTTTCATTTATAATAAAAAATCTTACAGAAGGATCCAGCGAGTCTTGTCGGGAAACCATCTGAGATTCATCTAATCCTAAAATATTTACTAGAGGTTCGGATAAAATGACCTCTGAATTTTGAGGGATGGAGATGACAACACTTTGTCTCTCATCATTAAAAATGAATTTGATGTATTGACTGAGTTGTTGAAAACTATGTTCTTCGATTGCCTTTTGAAAAGTATTAATCATTCCTTGCAATTTTTTGTAATTACGCTTGAGAGGCAATTGAACCGTGAGGGAAGGGTTTTTGGTGATGCTAAAATTCCCACCAAGTTGGGAAATATTAAGACATGTATGAGGATATTGGATTTCCATAAGTGCACATTCATAATTCTCTTTTAGTTCAATTCGTTTAGGAAGTTTAGTCGTAAAAGATGTAAGTGTATTATCGGGAAAATATAAGGTGCTGGAATTGCTGGGTAAAGTAATATAGAAGTTATCCATACCTTTTTAATGGTTTAAGATCTTTTCTGTTAATCCAGCTATCAAATTCAGGACCATAACCTAACCACGGCACTAAATATTCTTTCGTCCGCCCTCGACCACGTTCAGATAGGATTTTTTCAATGGGATAATGAGAATGATAAGGTTTGAGAATGACTTGTAATTCTGGTGAATAGAATACTCCTTCGATGATTTCTTCTTTATCATCACGCAAGATATAAACAGGAGGCTTTCGCTTAACAACACGAAGAATTGTGAAGACTTCTCACGACCAATGCCCGGTGCATCCTTTTGCAAATGGTTTCCTTACGCCACTAACACGCACCCGATCACCTATTAGGGGAGTGGTGGAAGGAAGCGCCATGCTCTCTGACCTTGCTTTGTGAGGTTGATATAAGTTCCTCCAGACATATGATCGATTCTCTTCTCTCACTTCATTTGGAGCCATTTTGATGCTACGGTGGTAAGAATTATTGTAGGAGGTTACCAGATCATTTAACACGTCAATGTAGCGATAACATCCAGTATAATAAAAATATCTAACATATGTTCTTTAAGAGATCGATGGAAGCGTTCCACTATATTTGCTTTAGTATCAGAATGTGTTACGAAAAAATGAATATCGTAATCTTTTAGAAGACTTTGGAATTTCTTATTTAAAAATTCTTTACCTTTGTCTGTTTGAAGGAATTGTGGTGGCGTCACGTCCGATCGTTCCAAAAGAGCCTGGAAAGCTGCTGTAACATGAGTTGCACTCTTTGATTTTAATTGTAGAACAAAGACCTTCTTAGAAAACACATCAATATTCGTCAAAAGAAATTTGTATCCATCATTTTGGCGGCTGATCGATGAAAGATCTACTAAGTCACTTTGCCATTGATAATGAGGTCCATCTACTACGACTTTGTTTCTCGGGAAACGATATCTGACTGGACGAAACAATGAATATGTGTCTTTTGAGTTAAGCCATTCCTTCACTCGCTTCAAAGTGATTCGAGTGTGAATCGGTTTTGCAGCCCGATATAACTTTTGAATGCCACCAAATGAGGCGGGGTGTGTAGGATTAAAGTAGATGCTGTGAAGAGCGTCGTCAACATTATTGAAGACACTCATGATTACTCATAAGATTTCCAACGATATAAAATTTCCTCAAATGGCGGGGATTCGTGATTGCCCTGACTGGAAGAACTACTTCCTCTTTCTCTTGACACACCCGGTTCTGCTATTTCAATATGAGGACGTGATTTTTGTAATCGCATCAATTTTGTACTGACACACCTTGCTTTTATCCGTTCCATCATGCTTCACCATTCTTTGGCATTTCCAAAATAATCTTTTGTGAGATTAAGTTTCATGAGAAGGGCTCGAAAGTCTGGCCATCCTGCAGGAGTTGGGTTGTCAATCCGTGCAGTACAAGCAATGTAATTGATTAATTCTAAAATATTACTACCTGGAATTCTAGCATCGTTAACGGTTAGCTCACCTGTACTCGGATGCCAGGAAACATGAGGAAGTGATCCCAACTGTTCGAGTAGGACCTAACCTTTGGATCTAAAGCTTTCGGGGAGAATCATATGAAGCATACGTGTCCATGAATCTTTTCCATCTGCTACATCTTTTTCCTTTGCTTTGCCACTCTCTTTTTCTTCTATCGTTGGCGGCAAAGCTGCCGTTGGGGGTGGGGGTGAGGGGCGCGGCAAAATCATCGATGACTTGATATTGAAGTTGACAGAAGAACAGACGATATTTCCTTTGCAAATCGTTGACAAACTTCGATTTCACATCGTCAGGAAGATTAGGATTATCGAGTAGTTGTTCCAGTTCGGATTGTAATAATTGTAATTTTCGAAATAGCGGTTGATGTATATAAAACTTTTCAGAGGGCGGAAGTCTTTGATGAACCATTTCTTCTGGCACCACGAGGAGTTTTTTGACATTTTCCATTGTTATGAGCCAGTCCTAAGATTGAGCCGAGTAAGCTGCCGATGGCAGGAATAAAAAATGGTAAAAACCCTGACCCGGATTGGATTAATACTCTTCTATGGTTTTGCACACTCTGCTTTGGCTGCACTAGACAACATAGACTTTTTTTGTAGCGATGGAGTTTACATTTTTGAGCAGCACTAATTGGTAAATTTCGGTTCAAAACGTTTTTCACAATTTCACACAAACATCGTATTAGATCATCTGGGCCATGACGGATAACTCCTTTGATCTGGGGTGAATTCAATGAAGGAAATGCTTGAAGTAGAGTCTTGTATTTCACAAGATGTCGTGGCGAACCTTTTCTCATGATGAATGAATCTCGAGTGTCGGTATCCACCGACCTTGTCCCTCTTTAGCAGACAGGGTTTTTCAGTGAGTAGATAGTTAGAGGGGTGTCAGGAAAAATCCCCATACGAATGTGGAATTCGTCTTTCGTTCCTGCTTTCAAATCAATAAACAAGTAACCATAACTCGATGGAGTAGCATATTTGTATGCTTCGAGAAACCCCTTTTCATTCTCGGGAAACAACTGCCTTGCAAAATGGAGTATTTGTTTTTTATCTCTCACAGATTTAAAGATCACAAAGTAATGAGTGTTCAGAGAAATTGTGCGATGAACTCTATCCTGATAGAAAAGATTTTAGACCAAGTAGATAACACTTGTATTTTTGTGATGGCTATACTTTGTAAATAACTGCTCCTCCACTGAAGCCTTCGAATGTCCCATTAAATCATCTAAAATTATTAACTTCCTCTAAAGAGTGTTTAAAATCTGTAATTTTGGTATTTCCCCGACAAATTATATAAAACTTGAATAATCCAACTTCCACCACTGATAGTCACTGTAATACCATATGATTTTCTCTGGAGGTGGATCAATCAGAAGACTCGAATAATATAAAAATTTCTTTAACCAGGTTGTCTCACCACTCCCACTCGCACCCGAAATTAAGAGACTAAATGGATGCTTCAGTGTAAAGGTGTCTTTTTCCATGACTTCCATTCCTTTATGATAACTATCAACCCTTTTTTTTCCCCGATATATATTTTTAAAGAAGTCAGGTGATCAGAAAAATATTATTCAAGTGAGATAAGAATCTATATTTTATCCAAGGACAAAATTTTAAAGAAAAAAATTAAAAGACAACGAGACTGTTTTCAAATTGAAAAAAAATAACTTGCTTTCTTTTAATTTTAAAAAAATGATTATGATTTTTACATAATTCAGAAATAATGATTAAAAAATTTATAAGTTAAAAAATATTAATATGATTCAATTGAATATGAATAAAAAAACATAGTAATCTGATAGGGATATGATGAAAAATCAATTGGTACTGCTATCAGAATTCGTACTGGGTTTAGCAGAGGTGTGTAAAATTAATAATGCCCTACGCTCATGAAAAATTTTAAAACAAAATTTTAATTTTGAAACAAATTCAAAATTACTATACAAAATTCTAAGAGTTTGATTTCACTCTTAACAAAACAAAATACACATGTATATATTCATTAATAATTCTTGCTTGTCTATCAAATGCAATAATTAGCAAATAAGGCCCATTTGCATTTACAAGAAAAATATACTTAATCCTCTTGGATTAATTTCCAATTTAAACTAAATAACTGCTATTATAATTCAATCCATTAATTTGAACTTCAATACAAACTTACTACAAATATGAATATTTACTTATTATAATCTAGAGTTCAGTATATTTATAGAATTGGCTTTTCACCGATGTGAATTTTACAAAATAAAATATTTACACTAAACGAATGTCTCAATATCACTTGTATGAGATTATAGTGTATATTCACTTAGTATGCAAATATTCTGAATGTTACTATATATAACCGACTAATAATACCTATGTGAATGTTTCACAATAATTTGTATTGTTCATCTTTAACAATACAATTTTACTAATAATTGTTTAATTATTATTTCTACTAATTCAAAAGAACTATACTCTGTGATTATTACAACTCATTAAACAACTCTATTCCTTTGTGTAGTTATCTTCTAATTCCTTAGTTTATTATAATAAATAATAGTACTCACAGAATGTCGTCTTCTTATCCTCTGACTTCCTTATTGATTCGGTGAATTCTTTTATCACTAAAGCACTGGCACATAACTTCAATTTAATGAAGTTTTCACTAAATTTGCACGTTTCACTTTTATGTAATTTTCCGACTATTATTACTCGAAGCACTAACACATTTTTGTTATAGCTGAGTATATAGAAAACATTTTATATTTTGGTTATACATTTATTTTTTAATATGTTCAAATCATATTTCTAACCTTTGAACATCTCTACATAAAAACAAAAAAATTATTTCATTATAAGTCCCATAACATACATTTAAAGTAGGAAAGATTGTAAGTTATAATGTTTTCTTTTACATGACCAACACCTTTGTAAAAATAGTTAAAAAATTTAAGACAGTCATACAAGGTAATTTCTGCAGACTTAATTCTCTTTGGCAAAAAATACAATAATTTTTTAATTTTTGCCTGACTGGATGAAAAAATATATACAAAACTATGAAAAAAAACTACTCTTTCTCTCTCTTAAAAACCGTAGGGAAGTGTCAAAAATCTATTGGGAATAATAACTCTTTTATCATAAACAGCGCTATAAATTTTAACCACTGTCTTCCTAACAATTTTCCTATCCCTTGTTCTAACAATTTTATGAGGATTTTTAATGCTCACCTGAGATGGTGTGGAATTGCTACCCTCAACAAGTTCATGGACCATTCTCTCCAATAGATCGATAGTAATTTCTTTTCCTGTCTCGAACGAAAGGTAAAATCCTCTGATTTTGATCACAGTAAAAGAAGGCTCTCCCATTTTCGAGGTCTTTATTTCATAGGCATAATTTTTAGGCCCCACCCTGCAGAATTTGGATATTTTATATTGAGGTCCGAAACTTTTTCGCAATTCATCACACATAGATCCAAGAAGATCACCTGTTACTATCGGACATTCACATTTTTCATTGTGTATAAAAAACACTGAGTCAGTGTCTGTATACATACAGGAAAATCTAAGGAGTTCCATGTATTTTAAAATTTCTAAACGGGCATGGCATGTTACAAAGGCTGCTAGCACAACATTAGTATGACTTCCTGCTGGGAGAATTTGACTGTCATTCTTCCATTGCACTTGGGCGATCTTATCATTATTAAAAAAATTGACACTGCTGACTGATTTACAATCATCGTTCAGCAATTTAAAAAACTCTTTTGGTTCACTAATATATTTAGTCTGAGTCCTTTGAACGGATTGAGCTAATTTCCCATAGAAACTATTGAGACATGTCTTGGCCAGATTTCGAAGGGGTGGATTATTTTTGATTTCCTTCTCTTCTAACTGTATACCCTCGTTTTCAAAATAGTTGGAGATGTATTGTTTCTTTTGTTCCATGGTAACACAGTCTGGAGGATAATCGGAATTTGTTTGTTTGATTTTCAAAAACATATTCACATAGTCTGTAAATAAACCTCCCAAACGTGTCTGCAAATCATATTGCACAGTCATAGGAAAATGCCAGACATGGTATAGTTCCAAGATTTTGTAACCGCATTCGATCGAACACTCTATTTCGAACCCGACCCATGTACCCACAAGTGCCCTTTTTTCATCATCATGTAGGCAACGAGTCTTCAGTTTCTTTTCAAGACATGTTCTGCACAAAGGAAAAAACAGCTTCTTTTCCCATCTGTAGGGGAGAGTTGGATAATTGGAGAGTTGGATAAACAAATTTCTTGGAGGGAGAATTTTACATTTGATAAGACCACAGTAGCCCTCTATCTCTGTGCTTGTAAAACTATTCAAAATTTTTGAAATACCAACACAATATTTCTTATATTTCAGTACATAAGAGTACAAACTTAAAAGGTGAAAGTATTTAATGCTCTCTTCCTCTTTTACACAGTGCAAAAGACGGATTGCCTCTACTCTATCGCCATAATAGGCATCTTTCGGTCTGATACAATCTACAATTTTGATTTTTTCAATAAACTCTTTTAACTCCGCATTTTCTTTAATTAATCTTTTAAATTGGCATTCCCATATTTTCTAGTAAAGGAAGCCATGTGAGCGGAAGAAATTTTCCCGCTCCCTTGTCTGTTCAAATAACTCTTGCATAGTAACTTGAGAATTTGAATGTTTTAACCCCCTTTGCTTGAAACATGCCAAACATCCATGAAAAAAACAGCCGTAAAATTCAAATATACAGCGGGAGGGAGGGAGATACCTAACAACATAATAACGATCATGATTGCGCCTCTAGGATGATCGATAAGCATTTTCTATTTTGATGTTGCGCTGGAACTCTATCCAACTTATCCATTGAATTGCAATTTTAGAAAATTGTCTTGGGGGAAGAAACCCATCTTCTGGAATTAAGGGAACAGTGTTTTCTCGGAGGAAAAGGGCTCTGAATACTTATATACAGACAGCAGGAATTGTGAATGATGTCCTAAATAGGCAAAACCCTGTAACTTGTGAAAACAAATCTCTGAACTTCATACAACTTGTCTGTAACACGCGCACATCCTGATTACAGTATGAAATAAGTTCTTTTTTGAAATCAAAAAATGTATTCTGTTGAGTTTCATACCACTTATGAAATTTTTCAAAATCTTCTGGCTTCATGGTTTCGGCATTGTAATAGTGTAAGGGAGGAATTGGTCCAACATAGTTATAATTTTCTCTCCTGTTAAATAGAAAGGGGAAATAACCTTTCTTAATTGAAGGGTCATCGATGCCGAACATGTTAGGTAAGCTAGCCAGATTTGTGGCAAAATAAACAAATGAGTCAAGAAATCTGATTTTTTGATATTGCATGTACAAAATTTTATTTCTATCGATAATGACCCTGGGCTTCAAATTGTTTTCAATAAAATATTGAAGTATAAAGTGGGCATCGTAACCTTTTGAGTTGTGAGCAATAAAT
>JAFIDM010103531.1:0-25993 GCA_023159025.1 Thereuonema tuberculata | reverse complement strand
CCGAAAATTCGATAATAAAATGAAGTGTAGATGAAGTTTTTCAATATGTTACGATGTGATTTAAAGAGGAAGTATGGATTTAGAAGTTTAAAATTATGTTCATATTTATAACAAACAATTTAATTATTTTTTAAGTTGTTTGTTGTAAATATTTTTAACATAATTGTAAGTTCTTTTTAAGTTCCTTCCCATTTCAAAACTTTTTACTTTTTTAATATTTAAAAGTTATTAAATAGTAACAAAGGAATTAGGTCTGTGAACTTTTAAAGATACTATTTTATTAGTTCTTTTCGGATACTTTACACACAATATCAAAAAAAAAAGTTTAGAGCTCAGCACCTGGGTTATTTCAATCAGTTTCATTTAATTGATTTTTGAACGAGGAATCCCTGCATTTTCACTGAAAAAGATTGCCGTTGTCTAGGAAAACTTTGAATTCCCTTCTGTGGAAATTTTTAAATCAGTGGAAAGTTTTAAATCAGTCGAATCATCTCACATCACAAAACATTCAGTCGAATCATCTCACATCGCGAATCATTAAATTGAATCATCTCACATCAAGAAACTTTCAGTCCAATCATCTCACATCACAAAACATTCAGTCGAATCATCTCACATTACGAAAAATTCAGTCAAATTATATCACACACGATACATTCACTCGAATCATCTTATATTACGAAACATTCAGTCGAATCATCTCACATCACAAAATATTCAGTCGAATCTTCTCACATCACGAAACATTCAGTCGAATCATCTCACATCGCGAAGCATTCAATCGAATCATCTCACTTCACAAACATTCAGTCGAATCATCTAATATCACGAAACATTCAGTCGAATCTCACATCACGTTTCCTATAATCAGTAAAATTAATCAATTAGTTGTATTGAATATTAATTTATGGCTACTGATTAATTAGAGAGAATAGTATTTTTCGATTATCTGAAGCTCACGTACATTGTGCAATCGCTTTTACATCTAGACTCTTTCTAAACTGAGTTCACGTCAAACAACCTACATAAAATGTATAATAATATATAGGTTCTTTGTTTTAAATCAGTCGAATCATCTCACATCACAAAACATTCAGTCGAATCTTCCATCGTGAAGCATTCAATCGAATCATCTCACATCACGAAACGTTCAGTCGAATCCTCTGACATTACGAATCATGTTTAATACTATATAGGTTCTTTGTTTTCGCATCGCAATAGGTGGAATGACATCTTCGACAGTATTTTGTCTGCAATTGCTGAATTGTATCCCGTTTGCCTTAAAAGAAACTAAATTTTCTTGTTTAAACCATTTCTAAATTTCTACATTCATTACCCTTATTAAGACTCAAACGCCAGCTACGACTAGACATACTCGGCTTCCGATAACCAAATAGTTAAGAGAATTTTTAAGAAATCGAGTGGTTAAAAGTAGAAAGTTTTATTTTAATCTCTTTTTGGTTAAGTCTTGAAGTAATTTGCATAATAATTTATTGAAATGTATTTTAAGTGAACTCTGATCTGATATATATAAAATAAAAGAAAAATAAGAATTTGGCTCAAGTGTCTATTATTTAAGTAAGTATTGACGTTTACAACTGATAGTATTAGACGCAATGTAGAAAAATCAAGCGGGATAGTACGACACGTAAAAAACCACTTATTTTATAAAAATCATAAAAAAAAACTTAACGAATTTCATCAACTTTTTCTTTCAATTTCTTTGCTAGCATTTCATTTCTTTAATTTTTATTGGTCCTAATTGACAATGAAGTCAATACAGTTAAAAACTAATTTTATTTTGTAATATTTGAGAAAAATAACAATGAAATTTATAATTTTTGTCTCAGTATTATCTTTAAAACTTCCTTTTTCCGATTTATTTATTTATTTATTTATTTATTTATTTATTTATTTATTTATCTATTTATTTTAGTGTCAGACCTGTTATAAATTTATTATTTCAATTATAATTTCGCTAATTCTGAAAATATTTCTGTTATTGTTTTTCGAAAAATTAAGCAAAAAATTAATTACTTCTACAACGTTGCTCATTAACCATTCATTATTTGAATGGAAGAGAATTTCCAAGTTGAATCGAGGTGACGTCATGCTCAAATAGAAAATATCCCGCTGCCTACTATGTAGCGATTTGGACCCCTCCCGAAAAAATATCTTCTATAAACCTTCTTGTATTGTATAATTATTATTTTGGATTGTATTGAAATCTTTTAGAAGATTTGCCCAAAGGACAATTTGCGCTTCTCTATTGAATCACTGGAAATCATCATTTCACAGAAACACTCACCTTCATGTTTCCTTACTGGTTTCTACACCTTTACCACTCAGTCAACCCCAACACACAAAAACTTCCAGAACTATTGTTGCTTCCTGGTATCACTAACAATGTAATATTCAAACATGCATTTCACAATAAGTTATTAGAACCAAATATTCAGTTTTTCTTCCACAAAGGATTCAATAGACCACTTCCCGACCTAGACATTGTGGATCCCAATATTAGCATCTACAGAATGTATTTCAGAAGGGCTAAATTATTATTTTTATTAATAAGTTTAAATAGTATTTTAGTATTAAGCAATTTGTACTTTTCGGATGGAAATATTAATTTGGGATTCAATTTAGGGAAATCCTCTAGCTTTAATTTTTCT
Source organism: Thereuonema tuberculata (assembly GCA_023159025.1). Lineage (NCBI taxonomy): Eukaryota > Metazoa > Arthropoda > Chilopoda > Scutigeromorpha > Scutigeridae > Thereuonema > Thereuonema tuberculata. The sequence continues at coordinate 23,321 of JAFIDM010103531.1, read as the reverse complement.
AATAACCTGTATACAGGATTTCTATATTGGAAAAATCATGCATTGGAATTGGCATTTTTTAGATCATTAACTCATGAAAAAAAAATGAAGTATCAATATTTTGAGCATCTCAAAGAATAAAAAAAAATCATGATTTCAATAAATAGGGTTTCTTATTTATTCGAACGTTCTGTCCATTTCACTCTTTGTAAATTCTGCATTAAAAAAAATCCCCCCCAAAAAATTAATTACTTTTTTTAATATCTAAAACCAGCCTTTCAATGTGTCTGAATAACTTCAATGCATTTTTAGTTAAAACGATCGCCTCAAGAGAAAGCCACTTGATGGGATTTTGAAAGATCAAAACCTTTTTTTATTTTCTGCAAATCAACAGCCCTTTTTTCCAATTTGGCTGCATTGAAATTATAGCAATCAAATTCTGTTGTCACTTTTATTACAAATTTTAGACTATTTACACAATCTATTCCCAGCATTTATCGTTATTAAACCTATTTATTTGGGACAATAAAAGTAACAACAATTATTCAAAACATAAACGTGGACTCTATTCTTTCCGAAATATGGACGATCAGGATTTTCTCATGAATATTAATTACAACTACAAGAACATCTGTTCGCAATCAATAAAACAAGATCCTCCTCTTCTTCTGTTGTAATCTTGTTTGTAAAAATTTTGGGAAATTGTTAACTAGTCAAAAAAAATTATTTGATCCTACTCAAACTGGATTTAAACGTTTACTATCTTTGTCTAGATATGGCATGATTACGGAACTTGCCAATTTCAAGAACATGTATTCAGATGTTTAAAAGTTACTAAAACGGAATAATAATTTTTTTCTACTGATTTTTCATACAAACACTTTTCTATTTTTACTCTATTTTCAAAAAAATTTGACCTTTTCATTCTTTAAAGACAGATGTAGAATTAAAATTCTAAAGTATCAGTCCACATCATTGAAAGAAATTATTATAAAACAAGAAACACAATTCACACTTTTCGAAGATTATAATTGAAAAGAAGATCCTTCAAATATATAACTAGAAAAAATGGCTCATATATATTTTATTGGAATTTTCAGTAAAAATACAGCATTTCTTTTCTCAGGAATATGAAAATATTGTTAGCTGTTTTCACCTAATAATCTAAAATATAAAGTTTTATATAAGTTATATTTTTCTATTTTGTGCTTAAATATCTTAAGCTTAATAAAAACGATTTTTTTTTTAAATTATCAAAATCTCAATCATATTTCTCTCTCTGGTTTGCCACTTCTTTAAAAATTATCAAGAATATTGCTACCGGTTTATGTGGCAAAGGGTTGGCTCTCCACAGAGCACCTGTAAATAGGGGGGGGGGGTATCGTGAAATACGATAAACGAGAGTGAGTCTTCACCTGAGTGAAGCTTTATTAATGTAAAGTTTTAATTGAAACTTTATTTCTTTAAAAACTGAAGTGCAAAACTGAAGTGCGTCCAATCCTTACTCCTCAGGCTTCAATAGGATCTCAACGTCTAGACGTAATTTACAGGAAATTGTCCCTTGTAAGTCAAACGTCTACGGAAGTCGGGGTCATCGGGAATCGGCCACGGCTGTGGATCTCTTCTTCTCCCGTAGTCGCTCCTTATAGTATGTCTCTGGACCCTGCGGTGTCAGGTAAGTCAGCAGCAGCTGAGGATGTCTTCTCCCGTAGTCGCTCCTTGTAGTATGGACGTCTCTGGACCCTGCGGTGCCAGGTAAGTCAGCAGAGGCTGAGGATGTCTTCTCCCGTAGTCGCTCCTTGTAGTAGGGACGTCTCTGGACCCTGCGGTGCCAGGTAAGTCGGCAGCGGCTGAGGATGTCTTCTCCCGTAGTAGCTTCTTGTAGTACGGACGTATCTGGACCCTGCGGTGCCAGGAAAGTCAGCAGAGGCTGAGGATGTCTTCTTCCGTAGTCGCTCCTTGTAGTATGGACGTCTCTGGACCCTGCAGTGTCAGGTAAGTCGGCAGCGGCTGAGGATGTCTTCTCCCATAGTCGCTCCTACTAGGTTCTTGCCCAACAACGTAACCCTCTCTGATCTCTTGCCTGGAGACTATAGCGCGGCTCTCGGCCACCGAACAAACACTTATCTCCCGGACTGAAGACTTCTCGTGGCCTTCGGCCACCAAACATTCTCCTAAAGCTAGGCTCTGTAGCCCTATATAAAGCAGAAGGCCGCCTCGATCTCAACCCTGGGCTGTTCAATTTAAAACGGGGACGCCAGGTTGAACGATTCTACTCATTGGGCGGGTGGGTGGCCAAATCAACTGGTAACAATATTTCTGAAACTCGACAAAAGTAGATAAAATTTTAAAATCTGTCTGAAATTAGCTGTGCCGGCTTGGCCGAGCTGTCTGGGCGGCGGTCTGCCACGTGGCCGTTTTGTCGGCATCTGGATTCGATTCCTAGTCGTGGCTTGGCTGTTTCAATTTCCTTTCCTGTGTTTCTCAGCCTCTTCTTCAGTGTCTCTTCAGGTTTGACGTCATTCCTTAATGGCGTCCTGGACAGGCAACGGGAAACCACCTCCGTATCTTTCTTTAGTCTGTCTATAGCTTCTTCATCGAGTTCGCCATTGTGCGACATTATAAATCTATCGGCCGCGTCCTTCTTGATCGGGGATCGCACTTAGTGCTGGTAGGGGTGGTCTGAAATTAAATTTACCTTAGATTGTCAGCTTTTGACCATAGATTTGAATTGTCTTGAAATATGCTAATCATGTTCCAAGAATTTATTTATTTCGTTTAAAAAATTACGAAAAACAAATGAACATAAAGACCCGAAATCTATTCAGAAGATAAAAGAGTTTATTCATTTTATCCAATTTTATGATTAAAGTACGATATTACGAATATAAGCTAACAATATATTGATTTTTTTTAAGAATTGTACTTGAAATATATTATTATAATAAATTATACTTAACAGCTTTAAAATACGTTTGCTTGAATTCGTTCCTCTTTTTAGTAAATTTCAATTTTGATTTCTGCTTTGAACTAATAAGCCTCGTTTTCACTTTATTTGTTTCGAATGAATAAATGATCATGAAATTACTAATATTACAATTAAAAAGTTGATATTGGTTTACAGTTCTAAAAGTAGTAAATATTTGAATACATTGGGAATATTTTTTAGAAAACCTATTTAGGAATTCTGTTGATGTGAAGTTTATGTGATGGCTTCAAGAATTGAAAAATCAGTTTCTTCTTGACATGAAACCATCAATACTCTTAACGCATATGTAGCGACTGCGTTTTCTGTGATTGTAGACTTAAATAATTTTTTAATGAGTTTCGATTTTTCCAAAAAAAGCATGAATCTGTTCTAAAAGGTTACAATACAATCCTTTAATAATAATACAAAACAAAAAGGTTTAGAGAATCTATTTTTCCAGGAGGGATCCGAATCGCTGCGTACTACAGGCAGCACGATATTTTCTATTTGAGCATGACGTCACATCGATTTCAACTGAAACCGTTGAGAAACACCGGCAGCACCCCCTACAAAGGAAAGCCCTGACACTAATTTGAAGGTCAGTCATGACGTCATGAAAAGTCGTCCCATGCCAACTGGTAACCCCCGTAGCTTCATTACCTGGTTAGTGTTAACACGTGTTGTGTTTAGCATATGCTGGTGATTTGTTTTGTGATTTTTAGAATTATTTGATTTGATTTTGATATGCCTCATAAATGTAGCATGGCCACTTGTCGTGGCAATTGCAAGAATGGGCGAAAAGTGGCAGTTTTCTGCTTTCCAAAAGACGAGGAATTGCGAAAAAAATGGATTCAATATCTGAAGCGAAAGGATGATTTCCAACCAACAAAGCATTCTAAGGTAAGCATTCTTTATTTTATTGTTCTAATTCAAATTCGTTAAAATTGTTAGTAATAGTTTAACATTTAAGTATTAAAGAATAAATTTTGAGTACAATAAAGGGTGGAATTTTTAGAATATTGAAATAATATGTTGAATATTTTATTGTAATATCAAATTAATCGAAAAAAAAAAGACTTGAAAAATTATTAGAAGTTCACTATTATATCGAACATCAAGATGTTAGGTCATTTAAAACAGAGATTTTGTTTATTCTGAAAATTGATAAAAAAAAATTAATCTAATTTTTTTGTAAATTGAAAAATAATTGTATCATTTTAATAATTCAAATTACCATATTGTGGTGTGTTTCGTGGTGTCTGGTTCGTGGTTAAGTAAAGCAGGCTTAGACTTGTTGGATCTGCATCTCTGGGTCTGTCCTGTTCGACTCTGTTTTTTTATTTACAGGTGACATCGGTATTTATAGACTATGTACAAAAGGATTTGATTGGTTGTGCATTTACAAAATGATTGGGTGCTTTCAATGACTTGTGATCACAACGGGTTTTTAAACCGCTGTGATTTAAATAAAAGTGAATTAAAAGATGCCACAACCGTTGAAATTCAAAAATAAACAGATCAACAGATAATTACAGAGAAATTGAATAATAAAGATTAGAATACAGAAAAACGGAATAACTAGAATACAAAGGATAAAATTATGATAAAACTAAACAATAACTATAAAAATCACTACAATTATCTCCCTTCCCAGATTTTTCGATCCCGAAAAATAAAAACAAGATATGGCCAAAAGAATATATACATACTGAGCTTCATGAAAATAAAATTATTTACAACTATTTACAGGAACAACTTTTAGCAAAACGAACTATTTACATTGCTACACCATTTTTGATCCGGGTATTTTTAAAGCAAAAATTCACAAATTATTTTTAGATTAAAAATTACATAAGCTTTACTGAAAATCTGTTGTTCGGAAATGTTCACTAAATTACACAAATTTTACTGAAGTTCTATTGTTCGGAAATGTTGACTAAATTACACAAATTTTACTGAAGTTCTGTTGTTCGGAAATGTTCACTAAATTACACAAATTTTACTGAAGTTCTGTTGTTCGGAAATGTTCACTAAATTACACAAATTTTACTGAAGTTCTATTGTTCGGAAATGTTCACTAAAATTAAAAGTAATGGCCTTTCACCAATGTGAGTACGGGATCAATGGATCGGCGGCCGAGAGTATTTGGCGCTGGTTTTGAGGCGACACAATGGCTCGGAGATTACGAAAATGGCGTCTCCCAAACGGAAAATCGTAGATCGGATGCGGCAATTTTTAACCGTGAGGTTCGGAGTCGACTAGACATTTTCTTCGTGGTTGAACACCAATTCGTAGGCTTTGAGCATTGCCTAGGCACAAAGCGGCGTCATTCTGCGGCGGGACGGGGCAGGAAAACTCCGACTCGTCGTCTGAGCGGCAGTTAATTTTGGCGGCAGATGTTGGCATAATGGCTTCGGAAGGGGGAATGGTTTCCAATCGGCCTGATCAGAGTCGTTGAAGCGGCGATGCACTCCAAGATGCGGGTTGTTGGCATCTGAGAGTCGGCAGGGGACGTATAGTTCATGCTGTGTGGGTCCGAGGGCTGCGGGTTGGATAGCGGCCTGAAGCTTGCTTCTTGTCGGTGCTTAGCGGCTATAGCTGCGGTGTAGCTGGACGTGGATTGGTGATGGAGGTCCGATGCAGCAATGGACAGGTTCCGAGGCAAAGCCGGGTTGGTGTCGGCATCGTCGATGTCCGTGCGTCAACTACATCATGGTCCGTAGTTGGGCGGGCCTCAACGGTGTGAACTCTATTTCCGGACCGTCAACAACGTGGCTTGGAGTGGGTTCCGAGACGGCTCGAAGCCGGGTGACTTCGATACAGCAATCGGGTTTCGTGCACCAAAAATGTGGTGTATTTCGAGGTGTCTGGTTCGTGGTTAAGTAAAGGTGGCTTAGACTTGTTGGATCTGCATCTCTGGGTCTGTTCTGTTCGACTCTGTTTTTTTATTTACAGGTGACATCGGTATTTATAGACTATGTACAAAAGGATTTGATTGGTTGTGGCATTTACAAAATGATTGGGTGCTTTAATTGACATGTGATCACAACGGGTTTTTAAAAGGATGCCACAACCGTTGAAATTCAAAAAGAAACTGATAATTACAAAAGAATTAAATAATGGAGATTAAAATACAGAAAAACGGAATAACTAGAATACAAAGGATAAAATTATGATAAAACTATACAATAACTATAAAAATCACTACAATATTTGACGACATAATTCAAAAGAGAAAGAAAGTCGGATGTGAATTCCAGATAAAAGAAAATAAATTCCCTACAAGAATCGATGGGTAGGACGACAACTCGTGACGTCACAGATCAGTGTCAAGGCTTTCCTTTGTAGGGGGTGCTGACAGAGGCCGTGCCGCCTACGTTATTTTTGAGAGTCACGTGATCAAATGAGTCCGAACGAATTTCATTGCCGTGAAGCTTCAGACTCGGTCAAACTAAATTCACGAACAAAGTCAAGGACACGTGGAGTGCATGATTAAATGGATGGAATTCTATAAAGGAATCAAACACGGAAAAACAATAGATCAAGAAAATGAGAGATTGATTAGGGAATCGCGAAAGTATTGATATAACTTGTTTGAAGATTGATAGATATAATAAACTATCTAGCCTCACACAATCTGGCATTTAGAGCTCATCGAGAATCCCTTAACCTTAATGATAGCGGCAACACTGGTAATTTTATAGACCTTTTTAAATTATTATCCATATATGATCTGATACTACGGGAGCACCTGCAACGTATTAATGAAAAAGAACTTAATCAACATTATATGAGCCATGATATCCAAAATGAATTAATTACATTAATGTCTAAATCCGTTATTTACGAAATTATAAACAGAGTTAAACTAGCAAAATACTATGCCTTCTTGCTGGATTGCACCAGGGATGTGAGCTGTATTGAACAAATGTCAATAATATTAAGATTTGCAATTCCTCAACTGGAGCAATAGAGGAACATTTTGTTGGGTTTATTAGTGTCGCAGAAACAACGGGAGAGTATTTAAGAAATACAATATTACAAGACCTAGAAAGAAATGGTCTAGATATCCAAAACTGTCGAGGACAGGGATACGATAACGGCGCCAATATGGTCGGCCTTAATAAAGGTGTCAGAACTAGAGTACTCAATATTAATCCAAGAGCATTCTTCACGCCATGCGGATGCCACAGTTGGAATTTGCTTTTGGTACATATAGCTAACTCTTCTACAATAGCCAAGACATTTTTCGGCTTTATCAATAAAGTCTAGGTGCTCTTTTCAAAGTCAAGCTAGCGTTGGGATCTTGTAAAAACTAAACTAAATAAAAACTAAGTAGTCAAAGCGACATTTTTACAATTTGATGACGTTATCGAATGCATTAATGACTTGAAAAATAAAACTGATGATTCCAAAACTCTAAGTGACTGTGAAGCAGTCTTAAACGAAATGTTAACTTTATTAGTTTATTGTTGCAAGATACTTGTGTTACGACAATTTACTACGTGTGAACAATATAAGTAAACTATGGCAATCGGTTCAAGTGAACTTGAAAGTCGCTATTGACACACTACATTCATTTTGTAGCTGGAATCAAGAATTCCGTAATACAGGATTTGAAAAAAGAGTTGCAGAAGCTCGATTGTTTGTAGAAAAAAGTAGTTATGAAATTGAGACACAATTTAAAGAAAACAGAATAGCAAAAAAAACCGAATGTTCGGCTATGAACATATTGATGAATCCATTCAATCTGTTGAAATGCAGTATAGAGTTAACTTTATTAACCTAATGATAGATACTATCATAGTTGACACCGAATGTTGATTCAAAACGCTCAATGAATATTATGAACGATTTGGTATTACTCATGATATCAATTATTTGAAATCTATACCAAAAGAGAACCTTCTCAAGTAATGTAATGATTTAGGTAGAATACTTTGAGAAGGTGAAAACAGCGACATACAACCTTAAGAACTGTATGAACTGTATGAAGAACTCCAACTGTTAAAATCCAATTCACTAAACTCTGTCAACGATGCAAAACAACTTATCCAGTACATTCATTATCTATTACCTACCAATCAGAATAATGCTCACAGTTCCAGTCAGTACAGCTTCTCCTGAGAGAAGGTTTTCAAAGTAAAATTGAATAAGACCTACTTGAGAAGCACGATGAGCCAAGAGAGACTATCTGCGTTATCAGTTCTGTCAATTGAAGCGGAAGTAGTAGCAGGTGTTAACTTAGACATAATCTTGAAAACCTTCAGTGAGGCCAAAAGCCGAAAAATTCGTTTATTTTAATTAGTGATTTTTTATGTAATTTTTGTCACCATTTGATTAACAATATCTCCCTTCGCCTTAAAAGAAAATAAATTTTCTCGTTTAAAACATTTTTAAATTACTACATTTACCTTATCAAGACAATAACCAAAAAGTACAGAAAATTTCAAAGAAATCGAGGGGTTAAAAGTAGAAAGTTTTATTTTAATCTCTTTTTAGTTAAGTCTTGAAAAGAGATGCAACAGAACTAATTTAAACAATAATTTATTGAAATGTATTTTAATTTCAGTGAACTCTGATCTGATTCAAGAAAATAAAAGAAAAATAAGAATTTGGCCCAGGTGTCTATTATTTTAAGTAAGCAACTGATAGTATTAGACGCACATCTAAAAAACATCAAGCGTGATAGTACAAAACACGTAAAAAATCCCTTATTGATAAAAATTATATAATTTTTTTAAATTTATAAAAAAAAACAAAAAAAACTCACGAATTTCATCAACTTTTTTTTTTTAATTTCTTTGCTAGCATTTCATTTCTTTAATTTTTATTGGTCTTAATTGACAACGAAGTAGCTAAAAACTAATTTTACTTTGTAATATTTGACGAAAATAACTGTGAAATTTTTAATTTTTGTCTCAGTATTATCTTTGATAACTTTCTATTTTCGTTTTATTTATTTATTTATTTATTTATTTTAGTGTCAGACCTCTATTAAATTTATTATTTCAATTATTATTTCACTAATTTTGAAAAATATTTCTGTTTTTGTTTTTCAAAAAATGAAGCGCTCTATTGATTATTTGAATGGAAGAGAATTTCCAAGCTGCAATCGATGTGACGTCATTCTCAAATAGAAAATATCGCTCTGCCTACTATGCAGCGATTTGGACCCCTCATGAAAAATATCTTCTCTGAACCTTTTCGTGTATTGTATTATTATTTTATATTGTATTATTATTAAAGGGTTGTATCGAAATCTTTTAGAACAGATTTATGTTTTTTTTTGAAAACTCGAATCTCATTAAAAAATTATTGAAGTTTACCAACAATTACAACGCTTTACGCTACAACAAATGTAAAGAGTGATGGTTTCATGTCAACCAGAAACTGATCTCACTATTCTTGAAGCCATCAGATAAAATTCAAATTAACAGAATTCCTTTGTAATTTTTTAAAAAAGTATTCACAATGTATTCAAATATTTACTACTTTTATAACTGTAAATCAATATCATCTTTTTAATTGTACCATTAATAAGTTCATGTTCATTTGTTCAATTCCAAACAAATAAAGTGAAAACGAGGCTTATTAGTTAAAGCAGAAATGAAAATTGAAATTTACTAAAAGGAGGTACGAATTCAAGCAAACGTATTTCAAAGCTGTTGAGAATAATTTATTGTAATAATATATTTCATGTACAATTCTTAAAAAAAATCAATATATTATTAGCTTATATTCGTAATATCTTACTTTAATCATAAAATTGAATAAAATGAATTAACTCTTTAATCTTCTAACTGCATTTCGGGTCTTTAGGTTCATTTGTTCTTGGTAATTTTTTAATGAAAATAAATATCTTCTTGAAACATTATTAGCATATAACTGTTCCATACTTCCTTTGTAGGTCTTTTCTCCTACAATATGTATTGTGATAAAAAATCTTCATCCTCTCTAAATTAAATGTAATAATTTACATTTATTACGAAAAAGCAAATTTTCAAGGGAATTTATTTCCCCCTTCAATATTATTAGCATATTTGAAGACAATTCAAATCATATCTATGGTCAAAAGCTAACAATCTAAGGTAAATTTAATTTCAGACAGATTTAAAAATTCAGAAATATTCTTTATAATTTTTAAAGAAGTGGCAAACCAGTTAGAGAAACATGATTGCGATTATAATGATTTTATAAAAAAAAGTCTATTTATATAAGATATTTATGCACAGAAGAGAAGAATGTAACTTAAATAAAAGATTTTTAGATTATTAGGTGAAAACAGCTAGCAATATTTTCATCTTCGTGAACAAAGAAACCCTTCATTTTTACTAAAAATTCCAATAAAATACACAAGGGCCATTTCTTCTAGTTATATATTTGAAAAGTTTTTTTCAATTATAATCTTCAGAAACTGTGAATTGTATTTTCTGTTTTACAATAATTTCTTTCAATGATGTGGACTGATACTTTAGAATTTTAAATTTCTATATCTATCTTTGAAGAATTAAAAGGTAAAATTTCTTTCAAAATCGGGTAAAAATAGAAAAGTGATTGTTTAAAAATCAGTAGGAAAAAATTATGATTCCGTTTTAGTAACTTTTGAACAACTGAATACATGTTTTTGAAATTGACAAGTTCCGTAATCATAACATGTCTAGTTAAAGATAGTAAACGCTTAAATGAAGTTTGATTATAATGAAATAGTTTTTTTTTTTTTTTTTTGGTAATTAAAAATTTCCAAAATTCGAAAAAAAAGCAGACATCAACAGACTCATTAAGAAAAATAGCCTAAAATTTACCTTTTGTAGTTTACGTTTAAGTACTGTTTGTATTATTTTTCAATTGTCAACAGGTGCTTTATTTAATTACATAAAAACATATATTTATTTAAGTAAATACGAAAAATTCATTTCTTTCAACTTCTTCTTTTCCCGCATTGGGCTTTCTTAATGAAGATTTGAAACAAATTTTTGAAATGCATTAATTAATCAGTAGTTATACATTGTTATACATTTTTATAATTAAATTGTGTCATTTGTTTTTTTATTTCATTCAAATACTTAATAAAAAGTTTGTAAACCTTAGTTATTTTTCGTATACTGTTTGTATTCAATACCAAAAATTAAGCCGCTACCCGTGAGTAATATGTAGAGTATTTGTTCATAGTAATATACAGACTCCAGTTTCGGCTTACAAAAAGAGAGAAGTCTTGTTCTAGTAATTGACTGCATATAAAGTAACAGTTTATATATATATATGTAGATAAAGTCAAATGAGGCGGAAGATGCCATGGGGAATCCCTGTAGATATTTTGCATAAACCGATGTGTGGGACGGGTAGCGGCACTTTTGGAGAGACTGGAAACGTTTGATCTAAACATCACCACATGTGGATGCAGTGATCGTTCTAGCGGCAATCAAAGTAACTTCAGATGGAAACAAAGCCTTATCACCTTCTTTTTTCGACCAAGGAGGAAGACATCACTGAAACGGTATTCAGCATTCCTATAATGAACTGATAAAAAAGAGTTTAACATTTTAAACTCTTAGTCATTTCAAAATGATTGGAAGAAATGAGTTTGAAATAAGAGTTTTGTAAAATAGTAAAGCAGGTAAAATGAGAAATAAATATAAAAATAAAATTAATTAGATGTTAATTAATTAATTAATTAATTTTGACGTTTGTTGTACAATTTATTGTACAATTTGTTGACCCTTCCACTGAATGAGATGCTCATGATATTTGTTTGTCTATGCCTATCCTTCCTCCCTTAATAACTTTTGAACTTTTCTCTGAATCTTCTTGAAACATGACGTGCACGCCATGAACAGATGATGTTTTTGCTCACGAGAAGACTACAAAAATTCACATAGAAATGCATTAAAACAAAAATAAAAAGGATATTTATCGAAGTATTTAAAAATATTAAATTTAGTAATCCAATTAAACTCTACGAGAGCTTTAATCTGATTGAAATTATTTGGATTCAGATAACTTAAGTATTTGCGGAGTTAAATTCAAAAAATTTAAAAAAATGATAAAATATCTCTAATTTTATGAAGCGAACTTGATGCTTGCTAATGGAGCTCTTATTTTTTAAAACCTTTACTCCGGCAGAGTGTTCGTACAACCCGCTAAAATAACTCCTATGTGTAGCTAACATGTAGAAAAGAAAACAAAGGCAAATCAAAAAAACAAATCTATCTATATTCTGTTCAAAGTTCCTTTTACATAAAAATGTTAATCCTATTTCACTTGCATGAAACTACGTCTCATAATACGAAGTGTTCTATGTTATCCATTTATAGGCTTGTGTAACATTCTTCTTAAATGAGATAACTAAAAGTCTCTTTGTATTAACTTTATCTATACTTGTATTAATGTCTTGAATCTTTAACTTTGTAACATTTACTGGTGTCTGTTAATCTGTTCTTCTTGAAGAAAAGTGACGATAACGGTATTCGTGTATTGTGCCCCGTCCGTGTAAGGTAAATCAAAGATTACTTACAATCTGCTGAAGTTCAATCATCTTCGGTCTGATCGTCCAACATTGAATCCTCTTCAGTGGATGCTTGACGATGTCTTCGAATTCATAGCCTTTCGAATCCGATTGAAGATGAGCTTTCGAACCAGATTATTCCTTTAATCCTTTCGGTTTAGTTGAACTTTGAATCCATTTTCCGGCACGTATCTCTTGCGTTTATGAGCCACTTATTTGCGGAAACAAGGCATATTTATCTTCGATATTCCCTTGCATCTTTTAGCGAATAAGACTTCCGAATACATCCTTGTTTGTCATCGTATTCCACCATCTTTTTCGTTCTTCATTCATTGACTAACAAACAATCGGTGACAACACAACTATAACTACACACGAGTTCATTGTTCAACAATCGATACTCCATAGCATCAAAGTGTATCTCATCTTTATTTGAACGTGATTGTTGTGTTGTTCTTTTGTTTTTTTCCTCTCTTAGATTATTCACGATTATATTGACTTCCCTTGGAATTGTCTCAGGTTTGAAATACGTTAGAAAATTGTTCAGGTAAGCTTTTCTCAATTCAAACCTACATTTTAAAACATACGCAACCACCTTCCCTACCCCCCCCCCCCCACACACACACACAAACTTTTTTTATATTAATTTTACAATTTGAAAGAAAAAAAGGCAAACAAATAAGATGTTAAAGAAAGTTTGCTTCAAGTCCATTCAGGAACATCTTGTTTTATATTTGTGGATTATTCTAGCGATTGTTAGTTTCTGAAAGCTGTAATTTGGAAACAACGATGGTAATGAAATTCAGTCCTTTGTTTCATGATTTTGGCTTTTATTGTCGGTTTTTCTTAATCTTAAGAATAATTCTTATTTCCTTTACTCGTTATTTTGTTCAAAAGTTTAAATTAAAAATAAATTAACTACATACTGTAACTATAGATATTGCTTATATTTTAGGATTGATTTTCATTTCATTCCACTTAAAACCATTCTTTTTTTTTTCATTTAAAACTGTTTCTCTTCGAAATATTATAACAGCTAAAGTATGTCGTCAAAAATTGCTAAAAATTGTATTGTAGATAGGCGATTTGATCTTCTATATACAAACCTGTATGAAATTAGGTATGTATTTTGGACACGCATTCTCTCACACCGAAAAATTCTCAAAATTTAAAAGTAAAAATAAGATCGTCCTTAAAAATATATGACAGCTTTGAAGTTTTTTAGCGGTAACACGGATAGAATGATCTTGTAGGCGTCACTTTCGTTACTCTAAAAAAAAATGCACAGATAATTAATAACATAATGAAGATTACGTTATAATTAGTTACAGAGCTTCCTAACGATCTGTTCATGCTGAAATCAAAATTCGTCGACTGGCAATGATCCGTATTAATGTTAAATATTCGAAACTTCTGGAAACTATAAGGTGGTGACTCATCCTACATTAACTAGTGAAACAATGTTAATAATTTCGTAGATTCTTTAAAACAATTCCTTCACTCTGTCAGTTCAAATTTAAACTATACTCCTAAATTGATCAAAACGTCTCGAGAAAAAGAAAAACAAACACCACGGTATTAGATTAAGTTTTCTAGTTCTTAAATTCGATTAAATCCCTTCCTTCCACTTTCGGAATTTTAATATGGAAAATTCTCGAATTCCAACCCCAAGGCCTTCGATTTTTCTAGAAGATCTGATTATGCATATCTCATTTTATAGCGACTCCATTTTACTGATCAAATTTTATTAAGGTTTTGGAAAGCCACCAAAGATAAGAGGCTTAAAAGAGTTCTTAGATCTGTCTCAAACATCACTCAAGTCTCTTCTATTACTAAATTTGAATGACAGGCCTATGGGTCACATTTCTTCAGTCTGCCTAAATTAGAATTCGCTTCAAGATTACGACAATGGACTCCACTAAGAAATAACATTATTTATGATTAAAATAAAAATCTTAGGATTAGTCGATTATTCCTGATGATTTTCGTTCTAAGAACCATAACAACCAATTTAGTATTAATATACACTTTACAGATAAAATATCCTGACTAAATATAATCTTCGTAATATTTCGTGTTTCTATGCGAAGACTTCCTCAGGTGTGAATGTGAGGACAGGAAATTCCTCTCCTTTCTCCAATTTTTCGTTAAGAATGGAAAACAACCAACATATAAAAAATAAACAAATTTATTAACAGTATATAAACATATATTATATTTAATAAACATTAATTAATTGTTACTACATAATTCACATTGATTGTTTCAATTATTGAATCATCAATTTTGTGATAACTTGTTTAGCCATTATATCTTTTACAAATCCGAAATAAATATATTCACTTTAAGGACTCTTTCTTTATTAATACAATCTTTAGAGTTAATAAAAAAGATTCAATCATTATTCAATCATTAAAATTTTGCTCATTCTAATGACTTTTAATAATTGAATCGTGTTTTATTAACTCTCAAGATTGTATTAATAAAGAAAAAGTCGTTAAAATGAGTAATATTTCATTGGAATATGTAAAAGATATAAACAAAATCTTCACAATATTGATGATTAAGTAATTGAAATAATTTATCTAATTGTATTAAATAGTAACAATTAAGTATTATATATAATGTTTATATATTGTTAACAAGTTGTTGTGTTTTTTTTTTTTTAAATATTGATTCATTTTGTAATCCTAATGAAAAATTGAAGAAAGAGGATGAATTTCCTGTCCTCACATTCACACCTGAGGAAATATTGTGAAGATTATATTGTAGTCGGATATTTTATCTATAAAGTATAGGCCTATGTTAAGATATGGAATTGTGAAGAAATTTAATGATAAAAAAGAATCAATTTAGTAGTTGACTACTGAGAAAGTTGTAGCTCATTTCTTTCTTGAAAAACTTTTACACTGGGTCTTCTAAATATCTTGTGCTTGTTGGCGTTAATCCAGGAAAAAACTCACCATTGATATTTATTGTGATGAAATTCTGTAAATAGCTTCTTATCCATAGGAATGAAGTTACTGAGCGTATTTTCCTAATTAAATCAGGATTATCAACTCGCTTAGTCTGAAAGTATAACGATGGGTGTGTCTGTCCTTCCCTCTAACTTTTGAAATGCTAGATGGATCATGAATCTTGGTCTACTTATTGACGGACAACAGACAATGTATATTAGAAATGTTTTCTCTAAGAGTCCTTGTCAAAAAATTAGCGCCAGAAGATGACTAAAATTCCAAAGGAAATCATTAGAATAAAAAAAATGTGAATTAATCCTAATCTATTAAGTTGATGTGATTAATCAACTTTGGAATAAAATACTAATGTTTTGATGATTTCTGTCCTAACTCCTAACATATTGATGCTACTGTTTCCAAAACAGAAGGAATCTTTTTACTTTTTAAAAACACTTTATTTTATTTAAATAGTTTAAATATATTTTGTACTTATTTCAAAAAAGGCAAAAATTTCAATTTTAACATTTCATTACTTTGCATACAATTCAGTTAACAATAAAAAACAAACAACATTCAAAAGCAAATTCCGTCTCTGAAGTTTAAATTTTATTTCAAAGAAAAATCTTTAAATCTGATTATTCGAAATAAATTTTATTTAACAATTAGATCTTGAGAACGAAGTCATGTAAATAATCGAAATGAATTATTATTTCAGTTCACAAAGATTCGGTTTTAAAAAAACCAAATTTCATTGCTCGAGTGACAATAATAGGCTCGTAAATCACCTTTCACCTTCCTTCACTCTTCGTCATTCAATCACCGGAAAAAGAGAAGCAATCATTGAGTGACTGACAGCAGTGGATCAATCAGAGATAGGAAGATACGTAATTGTTCACTTATTTCCTTTCTTGAATATTTTCTCTCCAGTTAAAGCTTCCTCTTCCAGGGAATCTAAAAACAAATCTTCAAGGCTTAAGCCATTGACAGAGGGTTCGTTTTTTAGAAGTATTATTCTATCTGAATAATAAATTCAACTTGCTGGGAAAATAACTATAAACAAACCATAAAAACAATAAAATCAGCACCTGAGTAAATAAAATTGCCTTTCTGAATCAATTTATAGCAGGGAATTGGGACATTTCTTCCTTTTAGGGACTCATCAGCCCAATCCGCCTTCCCCGATAAAAAAACTCAGAAAGGCAAGAACATATCTGGTGGCCTCCGTCCCACCTGGCATTAGCCCCACAAAACAAAAGAAACAGCAATATTAATTGGCGTGTTATTTCACAATCAAAAAGCCTTTCTGAGTCTTGCCTTTCTTGCCTTTTATTGATTCCTTTTTTTCTTTTTACTAAAAGTAATAATTCTCAGTTGTTAACTTAAATGTAGCAAAAATTATTTACAAATAAGAGAGATCTAACATGTCTGAATTAATCAAACATATTGATAATAACCGAAGCCACAACGCTGAAATAGAAAAGAATTGCACCCTGAGCTGTCATTGGGAAGAGACTGGGAGCGACCATTTCGTCCTTTTTAGGACTCGTCAGCCAGCAAAACACACAGTCAGACTCAGACTCTTTTCTCTTTTAGCGTTGTGTCTTTGTTTTGTACCCATTCCTTCATGAATTTAGGGACGTCAAATCTCTCTTATTTTAAACACATGGATTCGTTCTTTCTTTTAAAACTCATTTATTAAATTCCGTTTGTGCCTTGTGGATTGCAGGACAAGAAATATTTGTATTTTGTATTTTTGTTTATTTTTGGTTACGATTTCTTCGGGGAAGTCGCGCTCTCGGGAGTAAGAACCGGGATTTTAACCTCTCGCACCTTCTCAGTCTGTCATCGGTGGAGTTAAGATGGCTGATCAGTCCTAAAAAGGACGAAATGGTCCGTCCCAGTCTCTTTCCGATGACAGCTCAGGGTACAATTCTTTTCTCTTTTAGCGTTGTGCCTTCGTTTTTGATCCATTTCTAAAATTAGTTGCAATTTTAAAAAAAGCAAGATATCATTTCTTTTATTTACTTAATTATTTATTACAACTGTGTTATGTATTATTTTCCCTTTCATTCAATTGCTTCATATCTAATTGAGGAATCAGTCAGATGCCACATGCAATATTTAGAAACTTCTTTTTCATCCTTCATCGAATTCATTTACATGAAGGCCATTATTTTCATTGTCATAATATTTCAAAGAGAAACAACTTTAAATGAAAAAAAAAAAGAATAATTTTAAGTGAAATGAAATGAAAATTAATCCGAAAATGTAAGCAAGATCTTATGTTACAGTAAAATTTAGCTCGTGAGAGCATCTGTTGAGCAAAAAAATGTTCTGTTCATGGCGTGCACGTCATGTTTCAAGAAGATTGAAAGAGAAGTTCAAAAGTTATTAAGGGAGGAAGGACAGGCAAAGACAAACAATTATCATGAGCATCACATTCAGTGAAAGGGTCAATAAATTGTACAAAAATAGTAACAAGAGACGTCAAAATAATTATTTAATTAACATCTAATTAGTTTTATTTTCTTTTTATTTGTATTTCCCATTTTACCTGCTTCACATTTTTATAAAAGTCTTATTTCAAACTCATTTCTTCAAATTATTTTGAAATCATTTAAAATGTGAATCTCTTTTTTATCAGTTCATCATACGAATGCTGAATACCGTTACAATGATGTCTTCCCCCTTGGTCGAAAAAGAAGGGGATGAGGCTTTGTTTCCATCTGAAGTTACTTTGATTGCCGCTAGACCCATCACTGCATCCACATGTGGTGGTGTTTACATCAAACGTTTCCAGTCACTCCACAAGTGCCGATACCCGTCCTACACAAAAGTTTATATAAAACATCTACAGGGATTCCCCACGGCATCCTCCGTTTCATTGGACCTTGTTCATATAGGCCCCCCTACTTCAAATTCCGGGCCCAGGTACCAAATGCAATAACGGGCCTTTCCTCCGTCCTCCCATGTTATGAACAAAATCAAAAAAAAAAGAAAAAAAGGAAATGTCCAATTTCACAACTAAAATAAAAAAAAAAGGAAATGACCAAATGGACAAGCCCGGGCCCTGGTGCTGTGGGACCAACTGACCCCCCCCCCCTTCTGGGGCCCTGTGTCTTCATATATATAAACTGTTACTTTGTATGTAATCAAATGCTAAAAGAAGACTTCTCCCTTTTTTAAGCCGAAACTATAGTTTGTATATTACTGTAATTAAATACTCTACCTACTATTCAGGTGTAACCGCCTTAAATTTGATACTGAATATGAACAGCACACGAAAAGTCGCCAAGGTTTAAAACCTTTTTCATAAGTATTTGAATGTAATAAAAAAAAGAAGAAGAACCCATTTAATTATAGAAATGGGTAAGAATGTATAATTACTGATTAATTCATATATTTAAATAATTGGTTTCAAATCTTCATTAAGAAACCAAATGCGGAAAAAGAAGAAGCTGAATGAAATGAATTGTATGTATTTACCTAAATAAATATATTTTTTTATGTAATTAAAACAAGCACCTGTGGATGGGTTTGAAAAATAATTCAAACAGGAATTAATTGTAAACTAAAAGAAATAGAAAAAGAAGCGAATAAATTTTAGGGTGCTTTTTTGAGTGATTAATCTGTTGATGTCTGCTTTTTTTTCGAATTTTGAGAAATTGTTATTTAGAAAAAAACAATATTTGATCCTAATCTAATTTCATTTAAACGTTTACTATCTTTATCTAGATATTGCATGATTACAAAACTTGCCAATTTCAATAACATGTATTCAAATGTTCAAAAGTTACTAAAACGGAGTCATAATTTTTTTCTACTGATTTTCAAACAATCACTTTTTTATTTTTACCCGATTTGTAAATTTGACCTTTTTATTCTTTAAAGATCGATGTAGAAATTTAAAATTCTAAAGTATCAGTCCACATCGACGAGCTGGCATGGTCGAGCGGTCTCGGCGGCGGCCAGCCGTGACGACTAGTGAGCCAGTTCTTGGGTTCGAATCCCGGCGTGGGGCTTGGATGTTTCTTCCTTCTTCCGTGTTTGTTTCTCTTCCTAGGAGGCAGAAGTCTGACTGTCACCTTCGGGGCCCTCCCGGATAATAATGTGATCGACAGTAAAGCAATTAATTCCCCATCATAGAGTGTTCTATGACCTGTGATCCGAGAATGGATCCGGGGATACGACAACAACAACAACATCAGTCCACATCATTTAAGCAATTATGAAAAAACAAAAAATTCAATTCACAGTTTCTGAAGATTATAATTGAACAGAAGATCCTTCAAATATATAACTAGAAGAAATGGCTCATGTATATTTTATTGGAATTTTTAGTAAAAATACAGGGTTTCTTTGCTCACGAAGATGAAAATATTGCTAGCTGTTTTCACCTAATAATCTAAAAATCTTTTATCTAAGTTATATTCTTCTCTTCTGTGCTTAAATATCTTATATAAACAGATTTTTTTTATAAGATTATTACAATCTCAATCATCTTTTTCTAACTGATTTGCAACTTCTTTAAAAATTATCAAGAATATTTCTGAGACTTGAAAAAAGTCGATAAAATTTGAAAATCTGCCTGAAATTAAATTTAGCTTAGATTCTCAGCTTTTGACCATAGATATGATTTGAATTGTCTTAAAATATGCTAATTTATTTTCGTTTAAAAAATTAGCGTCCCGAAATTCAGTTAGAAGATTAAAGAGTTTATTAATTTAATCCAATTTTATGATTAAAGTAAGATATTACGATTATAAGCTAGTAATATATTGATTTTTAATTGGTTTGTACATGATATATATTATTACCATAAATCATACTTAATACCATACCATCATACCATAAATCAACTTTAAAATACGTTTGCTTTAATTCGTTCCACTTTTTAGTAAATTTCAATTTTGATTTCTGCTTTGAACTATACTACAATAAAGCCTCGTTTTCACTTTATATGTTTTGAATTGAACAAATGATCATGAAATTATTAAAAAAAAAACAATTAAAAAGATTATATTGGTTTACGGTTGTAAAACGAGTAAATATTTGAATGCATGGTGAATGTTTTTTGGAAAACCTATTTAGGAATTCTGTTAATTTGAATTTTATCTGATGACTTCAAGAATTGAAAGATCAGTTTCTTGTTGAAAAACAACCATATATATTATTCATTTATTAATTTTTTAATGAGTTTCGATTTTTCAAACAAAACATAAATCTGTTCTAAAAGATTTCAATAAAATCCAAAATAATAATAAAAATAATAATCTATATTACTAAAATCTTTCTCTGTCTGTCTGTCTGTCCGGCGCAGTTTTCTGTGAGAATGAAAAATAGAAAGAATTTTTTCAATGAAACATCCGCGACAGGAATCGAACCTGCAACCTTCTGATCCGAAGTCAGACATCTTACCCATTAGGCCACGAGAACTACAACTCTCTTCATATTGCTTTTTTGACTTATCTGTCAAAACTGAACTGACTTTGACTGAAAAGTAACAATTCTAATTAAAAACTAAGTCAAAAAAGAAAGACGCAGTACGTCATTAGATAGAATACTGAGAAATCAGTATTTGTAACTTAAAAAACACTGAAAAGTATCAATTGGAATTGGATAAACGAGATGAACGACAGTGTCGATAACATCAATCGAATGATAAGTCTAAGAATACAAGGAGAGACTACAGAGCATACAATACAAGTGAGAATAAAATTGACACTTCTGATAATCCATCACACGAACATCTCCACATGCCCAAGTGTCTGAACGCATTTAATCTCAGCGGAATTCCTCAACATCGTTTGTCACTGAAGATTGGATCTCCAATAATATTGTTGCGAAACATCAATCCCAAGTTTGCATACTGCAATGGAACTCAACTTAAATGGTGTTCATTCGATAATGATCTCATAGAAACCGAAATTATAACAGAACTTACAAAGGAGATTTTGTTTTCATCCATAGGATGTCTATGGAACCATGCGGTAATCTACTTCCATTCACTTTCACAAGAAAACAATTTCCGATCAGACCTTCTTATGCGATATTTATCAATAAAGCTCAAGAACAAACTCTAAATAAAGTTGTCATATAATTGGAAAACGTTGTCTTAACTCACATACAACTTTAGGTCTTTGAGTCACAATTCAACAGAATTTGTTATCTTCACTCTAAAGAATACTCACAATATTTCGTATACAAGCTATGATCTTCATTTATCATCTATATCAACTAACGTCCATCTGAAATCTCTTCTTCAAATATCTATATCGAACAATCTGATGGCCTAGCTAATAGATATAGATAATTTTCACTATTTGTAACTCAAAAACCACTGAAAAGTATCAATTCGAATTGGATAAAAAAGAACAGAAAAAAAATAATCATTATTTCTATTAGGTAGAATACTGAAAAATCGCTATTCTTTACTCAAAAACAATCACTATTTCTAACTCAAAAACCACTGTAAAGTATCAATGGAAATAAAAAAAAGAGACTCAAGAAAGAAAGAAGCACTATTTCTATTAAGTAGAATACTGAAAGCTCACTATTTGTAGCTCAAAAGCGACTGAAAATTGTATCTATATTACGAAAATCTTTTATTTCTCTTTCGGTCTGGTGCAATTATTGTAATTTACAAAAATAGAAATAATTTCTACAAGTTATCTACTCGAATCCAACATGCAACCTTCTGCTCCGAAGTTAAACGTCTTAGGCATTAGACCACAAGGATTACATTCTAATCTCTATAAAAATTAAAAATATATCACAGATATATGATTCAAACGCTGATTCTAAAAGCAGTCGTGAATTGAGAGAATATATACAGCAAAAATTAAAATAAAAAAAAAAAACTTTAAAAAAATTTTAGTTTTATTTTACTTGATGTAATGTGTGTGTGTGTGTTTTTTTAATAAATAACAAATTGTTTTCCGTTACATACGCGAGGCTTCCGAAGCGAAGCGACGGGTAGCCGACTAGTATAATATAAGAAGGCAGATGACATGGTAATATGGGGTGAGGAAATTGTTGACGTACAGAGGGAAATGGATGAATGGACTCAGCAACTGAAACTGGTGGATCTGGAAATTAGCGAAGAGAAAAGGAAAGTGATGGTGGTGGGACGGGACAAAAACCTGGAAAGGGATATCTGCATAAACAACAAGGCATTGAAGATCACGGAGAGATTTACTTACATAGGGGCCGAAATAAAAAGTGATGGTAGACTGGCGCATGAAATCACAAGGCGGTTGGAGAAAGGGGGAAAGCTATACCAGGAAGTGAGACGCCTGATATGAGATAAGAAAGTCCCAAGGAAGGTTAAAGAAATAATATATAAAATGTATTACGTGCCTATAGTCACCTATGCAGCGGAGATATGGGTGATGAATGCTAGAGACTGGAGTAGATTTCAAGCTGGGAAAATGAAGTTTTTTGAAGGTATAGCAGGGAAGACTAGATTAGACAGAGTGAGAAATGAGGATATCCGGGAGGAGTTGGGGGTAAAAAGTTTGAGGAAAAAGGTAGAAGAGGGAAGGCTGAGGTGGTTCGGGCATGTGAAAAGAGTGGAAGATGGTAGGACTCCTAAGATCTGGCAAGAGTTTAAAGAAGGAGGGAAGAGACCAAGAGGGAGACCGCGTAAGCGATGGCTGGATGATGTGAAGTACAGTCTGGAAGAGAGAGGCATCCCATGGGAAAGAATATGTAGAGAAGAGGCTTGGAAGAACAGGAAGAGGTGGAGAGGCTTAGTTACTTCCTAGACCCACAGCTGGTGGAACAGGAAAAGATATGTATGTATGTAAGAAGGTAAAGAAAAGATATTTTTCCAGGATGGGTCCAAATCGCTGCATAGTAGGCAGCGGGATATTTTCTATTTGAGAATAACGTCACATCGATTGCGACTTGG